>JANHFX010005701.1:85020-99650 GCA_027560015.1 Chloroceryle amazona
GATAGTTTCAGTTCACCCTGTACAATTTCTTTACGAGAGAGAAATTCCTTATGTAATAATATGAGCGCTGATCTTAAGAAGTCACTCTGTCTACTAGATCTAGATAATTCCAGACTCATACCTTGCACTACAAATAGTCTGTATTAACCTCAGCAGCAACTGCCAACTTCAAAAGTCTTAAGAGAAACTAACAGAGAACTCCTCACATCTCTTGCTTCGTACAGATTTACCAGAAGGCAAATCGCCGGATTTCCGCCCCCCCCATCTGTTTTGCTTTCCTTTCTCTTCTCCCACTATCTCCAGGAAGCAAACCCACAACTACGACCTGCATTTAGTGACAAAGCA
Organism: Chloroceryle amazona; assembly: GCA_027560015.1. Taxonomy (NCBI): domain Eukaryota; kingdom Metazoa; phylum Chordata; class Aves; order Coraciiformes; family Cerylidae; genus Chloroceryle; species Chloroceryle amazona. The sequence goes on from JANHFX010005701.1 coordinate 85,366, forward strand.
GCTATGAAAGTGAAAAATCTATTATTTCTCCAGGAAAAATAAACTCCCAAAGCTATTACAAGTCCCCTGCATTTATATACAGAGCACATTAACAATGTGTATAATTCAGGAAAGGAGATTGGTATTTTCTTTTGGTTCAAAAGACATCTAAAGTTTTATATCAAGATATTTCCCACAGAGTAAGCTAACCAAACCAGTGAGCAGATACATTTCTCCTACCTTCCATCTAGCACTGTCATACTGAAATGTAATTTAAGATGAAGGCTGTCTCATATTTTAGGTAATTTAGTCTGACATCACTAAACAATGCAATCAGAATTCTGCTGGAACCTTAACATGTATCAAATCAAAATCTCCTGTGCATGCAGGTCTTGAAAAACCATTTCAGAACATGACTGCACAGCCAAAGAGGGAGAGCTATGAACTACACACAGACACATAAATGCCTTTCAAAACCCCATAGAGATGTACCTCCTAAAGAACTCCACATAAATGCACATTATATTCCTTTTGGTAGGAAAGACAGTGTCAAACTGAGATCAGAATTAAGACCAGGGGATGTAATTAGTAAGCTTTCTCATGCTCAGTTTGTTTTTTAGAGTAGACTTTTCTTAGGGTGGCATTTAGAAATGTGTATCATTCTTACGAGGATTTTGTATCTTCAGTGGTGAATCCGGGTCAGGATGTTGCTTATGTATCACTTGAGTGCAAATCTGTTCAGTCAGAATCTAGCAAGAAAGAAGAAGCAGCCATATCAATGTTTATAAAGGCAGCTTAAAGAAAAATAGCTGGAGAGATCCTTCACACAGCACCATCATTACTTCACCATGGTCCTAAAAGTTATCCAAAATACTCACTTGGTAATTTCTTTTATCCTTTAAAATTTTACTCAATTTTCTTTTCCTCTCTTTCTGTTAAGTGCACGCTGCTATTTCATATGCACTGGAATCTAACCAAACCTAAACCTGAATCTAACCAGAAGAATCATCATAAGGCGAGATCATTGCTGTCATAAAATTCCAGATACATGAGTGGCTGCTGGAGACACTTAGGTTACTCATTATCTAGAGCTGTTCCTAACTAGCACAGCCAAGTTAATGGCGGGGGGGAATCTCAAGTAAGGAGCTTGGAAAGAACAAAAAGCAACAATCAGCTGCATCACGCTGAGATTTAATGTCATCTGGAACATATCAGCACAAATATGTAAGCAATTTTCTAACGGTGTCTTATGAGCAATTAGGAAGATTGGATCCTAACTACAGTGCATTACTACCTCAAACAGGACATTGTATGTGGTCATGGTGATTAAGCTTGTCTGAAGCATCAGCCTTTCAGCCAACAGAGAGAACAATCCATGTCCAAGCATGACTTCAGCTTTTCTCCTAAAATAGTACAGAAAGATAAAATAAACTTATGCATTCAACTTGGTTTTGGGGGGAACAAAACAAAAGTTTACAAAGTGTGCCTGAAGAAATATTAAATCTCTGGAAGTAGCTTTTTCTTTTTTGTTCCTTAAGTCTTGCACTTTTGGTTAAAGACAAGAGCAAGGATTCAAATTCTGAAAGGACAAGTCATGCCCTGAAGACAGACAGAAGATGCCTAACTTTCTTCCATAAATGCAGTCCACTCACCCACGGGCCCAAAAAGCTGAAACACACCCTTAGGTATTTCTTGATAGACACTAAGGAAAGGGCATCATCTTTGTCCTCGTTTCACTCAAAACCACAACTGCTGAGATCGCTGTCCATGGTTATCTACTCTTGTAGTCAACATGAGACACACTAAATTCAGTTCTCAGTAAGTAACACGGGCTTCAATCTCACCACTCTAATGCTTCCTATTGATTTCAGGGGAAGTATGGCAAAAGACCACTTCAAAAGGCAGGCAGCTATATGCTGCAAGGAAGTATCAAATGAACTTGGCAAGGAAATGATAATGCCTGAACACTAGCTGCCAAAAACAAGTAGTTTCACCTCATTAGAAATATGTTAATATCAAATGAAGAGCACTTAAGGAATAGTAGCTTCTACTCAGTGAAGCATGTTCAGTGATAAACCTCCAATACAGTTTATTTTATTTTACGTACAAACCTGCGTGTGTATATACACACACTAAGTAAAATATACACAAAATAATACACGGCACGTGTGTGTCATAACCTGCCTTTTCCCTTCTTCTGGGGTAAGGGTGGGGTGTTTTAAGACCTAATCCAGTACTTACTTTGGAGCGAGGTGCTTCAAGAAATATCCCATCACTTTTAGAGCTTGCACCCTGATGCCTTCACTTTGTGATGCTAAAAGCTTGTAGACAACCCTAAGTGGAGAAAACACAAGGCTTCCTAAAATAGTTGAAATGGCAGGTTTTGGAATGACAAAAACTGCAGGGGAATGCAAACAGAACTGTATCTGAGCCTAGTTCAAATGAATGATTATTCATAAGACTACGAGAAGAGCACGATGTTTCTGTTAACAGCACACCAGTTTGTGATTTCACATTCTATAACTACATTCAGATTTGTGATTGAGTTTAAGTAGCTCCCAAATATCAACTCCCAAAACACGCAGTGTTTTGGCTGCTGCAATTCCTACACTGAGCACTGTCTTAACCGGGTATTTTATCCGAAAGCTAAGCAAGCACTTGGTTTAGTATAAATGCTAAAGTAGGAATAGCCATGTCTGGAGGGGTATTTATTACTAGCACCAGTTTGTGACACTGCTCTTCGCATTTCACCTATGCCAGTTTCTGCTCTTCACCTCCACAGGATTACGCTCTACACCCACTTATGATTCTTCTTAAACTTCCTTAGAGGAGAAAGCTGAAGGGAGCTGGGAACACGTCTGCAGCAAAGTACTAGCTCTAACCAGCTCAACTCCAGCTGAAGATTTACCAAACAAGAAAATGGAAGTGTAACAAGCACAGCAAGGGAAGTGTCGATGTAACTGAGGAAAGTCTGCTAAATTAATAAACAATAAATAATAAACAATGGCAAGTACAGTCTTAGGGTGGGAAGTGTCCACCAGTAACCTTACAGATTGAATTGGTAATGTCAAATATATTTAACACTGCACAGATCTCACCACACGTATCTGTGCCTTCCACTCTCTGAATAACAGGAAATCCAACCAGTATTTCATCTTAACTTTTCAACCATCTATTTGCACTACATTAAAGCTTAATCTTTCACTAGATGAAGTTTGTTTGCACAGTGACCAATTCCAATATTGGCCTTCTGTCAATGTGAAGAACAACAAATGCAAGTTTGTGGTTTTTTTATGGTAAATCTACCATAAAAACATAAGACACCCACATGTTTTTATCAGTTACATCTAATGTGATTCATTACTTACTTTTCAGAGAGTAAAGTGGTTTTGACCATGTCACTATCTGACTTTAGTTGAACTATGGTTCAGATAGTTGGACTGATCTTTGAATTTGTGAAATATCATTTAGCTTATTCCTACATGGACTACCAAGCTCTCTCTGAAAGAAAAGATTCATCTCCTAATGCTCCATGAAATGACATTGGAAAAGAAGGCACAGTACTCAGCTTTTACTGTGAATATTTTCTGAGTAAGTTTTTGAGGAAATTTGTATCCTCTTAAGAAGAAAAAACAAATATCAACCTAATTTCAGTGATTCTTGAGTCTTTCAAGAACTTTACCACGTTACAGTACCACACATCGAGCTCTTTACAACTGGCTGATATAAAGGACTTATTCAAATTTTAAGCCCTTATCTGTCCATAAAACTGCCATATTTTTAAATTTCAAGAATATGGTGGCTAAACTGCAAAAAGTAGACACATCGATAAGCATACAAACAGCCCATTAAGTGACTGGACACAACCCAGGAGTAAGGAACGTAAAAAATTGGACAGAAAAAAGCCCATATACTAGTTGATAAAGAAACTGTCTTCCATCAGTTGTTAAATAAAACCAAACATATTGCATTGGAGCCCCAATGTGACATTCAAGTCCTTTATTATTTAGAGTTTGTTAGTTTCCCATCATTACCATACAAATGAAGTTAAAGCTGAAGAAAAAGGGTAAAAAAAAACCAAAACAGCTTAGCACTGAAAGAAAACAATTATGAATGCACCTGAATGAAACTTAATCTTCATCTAGCAGATCTTCTGTGCCTCTACTGTTAGTAGAGTTTGCTACTTTCCCTTTTTTCTCACAATAATGTTAAATGATATTTTTGTGTTTACTGGCAAAGATTGTGAACGATCTGTATTGCAAAGAGCTAAACATAAACAAATGAAAGGTTTCTTCTGCAGAAGTCCCATAATGCTTTACACATTAAAAATAAAATACCAGACTAGAAGAAATCTGCATGAATTTTTGTCAGCCCATTCTCAGTTCTAAAACACAGGTAAAGACTTAACAGCACCATACAGACCTAACTCGAACCGACCGCTACCTGCTTAAGCATGACTGACAGCCTAGAAACATTGAAAACACACCCAAACCAGGCCTCATTGGTAATAAATCCAACATCACCTCTTGTCAATAGAGCACCTGGACACAAGACTCCCAAAATGAGGAGTCTAAGACTGCACCACACACGCTGACAAGGAGCTTTCAGATTTCCTGGGAATTCTAGCAAGCTACAGTATGGTCAAAATACTTTTTCCTTTTGCCCACTTGCAAAATTCAAACTTACTGTAATCCATTCCTCTGATCAAAAGCAGGGATCATGGAACTGGGGTGCTCTGACATCAGAGCAACAAGCAACTGCAAGACATCCATTAGATTGTCATCCTGTTGAATAAAAGTTACACACCTGAATTAAAAATGCAGGTACTCTGGAACATCATCAGGGTTAAAAGAACCACTACGCAACATTTCAAAATGATCTGGAGAGTAATAGCAAATAAGAACCAAAACCACTAGGCCAGGATCAAAAGAGCTATAGATGTGGAAGGCAAGCAGAGGAGAAAATATTACCCAAGGAAAAATACTGCATTTTTCAGAGTGACAAGTGATGTATCTGTGTCTGGGATGTAAGCCTTTGACAGGGAATGGACTATTGGACCACACTGTTCCCTTCCACACACGTGCTCATCTGTCTGCATGTGTATTTCCTCCTCTTTTACTGCACAGGAGCTAGAAATAAACTGTGGCACATTTTCAGGGGTAGAGGGTGGTGTTTAATGCAAAAACTCTACTAATAAATGCCCACCTCGGGGGAGGAAAAAAAAAATATACCACCACCTGCCAGAGACAACATTTAATATGGATAATTCAGCTGCTCTGTAAACTTTTCCATACTGTTAGTCTAAACTCCACTTCATTAAGTTGGCTCTAATTTGATTGTAACTAAAACTAATTGACAAAGTAGCAACATGCAACTGTCTTCTTTTCCTGTCCTTTGGGGTATTAAGCACAACAGATGCTATCACTGATGAATGAGCTCTGAATTTTACTTTTTTTGATGTTTTTCTGATTTTACCACTGGATACTTAATTCTGTGGGACTCAGCATTCATGGATCTTTTAGACTGGAGCATGCAAACAGCTAAGGTAGTTAAAATATTACCTCCTCCTCCTCTGACAGCTACATAAAGTTTGTTGTTCTGTTCACTCTTACATGTTACCAAGCATCCTAATTTTTACATCTCCATATAAAGTGGAATGACTTAAATTGCATGACTGTGGTACTACCAAGTAGTAGTTACTAGCACAGAGTATGAAAAGAAAATATAGGTGTAAACAAAAAAAGAAAAAATCCATACTGCTTCAAGTTCAATTAATTCCTTATTTTAGCCATTTCAAGCACCCTCACAGAGATGAGATCAGTTAGATTTATGCCCCCATTTCCCTTGTCTTTGATGTTGCATCTGGCATAAAGTGCCTTTTCCTGGTGCTAAAATATGAAGATGCAGATGTATCAGTGGTAACCAACATTTTCTCCCAATTAAGTTTATATGCTTCTCTTAGATGTCATTAACATACATCTTTATTTTTTAATCCATGTTTTCAATTTTATTGTTTTATTTAAGAAGCAGAATAAAAAAAAAGAGAAAAAAAACAAAAATATAACTCAGGCAGCATAAAACAAGGTTATGTCTTTTTTTTTTTTTCCCCAAGTCAGTCTCACCATCTGTTTTTCTGTGTGGTAAATCAGTTTGCAGAACAACATAAGAAACCATTTTGACTTACTGGCTTAATGAACTTCAATCTAGCGCTGAACACGGGGCTTAAATCACTGCAAGAGTATTGGCAATTCGGCACACTACGCTGAGAGTTGGACAACGTTTGCTACTTCCTCTGCAGAGCCATCTTGTGGCATAGAAAGGGTAATATTTGAAAATATTCAAGTATTTGGTGGTCACGAGCAGCAGAAGTAGTAGACCTCTCCTCCCACACATCCCCCAATTAAAAATTACCTCGTGTATAGTGAGCAGGTAATTGAGGATAGCTTGCAATTCATCTTCTTTTATTCCATAGTCCTTTGAAAACAATCAAGTTTTAACTATCATCTTTCAAGTACAGAAGTACTGTTCCCACAAGAGCATTATTACAAGCAATTGTTATATACAAAGCAAGTCCCACAACACAAATTTGTTTTCACTTTGTACTATAATAGATGGAAGGCAGCTTTTTTCCTGACCAAAAAATACCCCCCCGAAGGTCATGAAAGTGCCTTAAGATAACTCCAAGAGAGGCATAAAAAGAAGCTAGAAAGTAATGGAAGTATTATGGAAGTATTATAGAAACACATGTTAATTGATACAGACAATTTGAACCGAGAGCTTCCTATTAATAGAAGAATTAAATTGAAGCTGGCAAAGAGGATTCAAAAGTAGACCTGGCTGTTTAATTCTAAGCCTGTTAGCGATGCCTACAGCTGTTTGCTGCTTCTATTCCACTACAGAATCCTACTGTCAGTTGCTATCAACTCGGCACAACGTTAAATCATTTATGGCATTTATGTCAGGAATGTGCCTTGAAGTCTTTTTGGTGAAAATAAACTAAAACACAACGGTGTCTCAGAGCAGGGTGAGCACAGGGAAAAGCAGCCTTCTTCATTTCTAGGGCTTTTTGGTTTTTGAAGCCTCATTTCCCCAAAAGATTTTGTACCACTGTGTACAAACTGAAAATCTGCAGAAGAATCAACCTTAGGGATGGATGTGCTTTTACTGTCCTTGTCAATCTCCTACACGTCCTGGTTATAAATCTGATCACAATCTTAAAAGAATAAAAAAATAACAACGAAGCCAACATTTAATGAAAGTCTTTTGTACTTTGATAGCTAAATTGTCCCTGATACTTCAACTGCAGAACATGCAATTTAAAGAAAAGAGAGCCAAGAGCAGAACTTTTCTGGTGGTTACTCTGTCATACTACTGGGGCTAAGAGTAGCAGCACAGAGAACATACTCGTCCCTTGGCAACACAAAGAAGAGGGGAAAATTTCAGCTAGGTTCAAACAGAAAAGTCGCTCTTACAGAAGGGAGAGAAGAGAGAGACCAGAGTTTGAACAGGAAAGGGTTAAGAAGAGTCTCTAAACAGCAGAACAGCTGAATTTTGATATTCCTCTATATCTAACAAACAGCTGTGAAACATTGCTCGTCTTTCTGATCCCCACAGCATATAGTGACAACTACTGCTCCAGTCTTTAAGATCTTTTAAGACAAAAAACAAAGAAATATTTCCCCAGTAGTAAACATTCTTAAGTTAATAATTTAACAGCTCCACTTTAGATAAAAACAGCTTAAAAGTACGAAAGCCACAATAAAAAGATGCACCTAACATGGTATTTCTATATAGCAGTCCTAAAAGCTGCTATATTCAAGAGCATTTCATTATGAAACCGGAGATATCCTACCTTCATCACTAGCTGTTTGATGAACATCAACAAGAATGCTCGCAGAGATAAGATCTCTTTTTGAGTAGGCCGTGGCCCATCTACAACAGAAGAAAAGTAGATCTAGGAAATGCAGATTAACAGCTGTTAGGGTAGCGTGCATTTTCACGTACAGAAAAATGCAAGGCATTTTTTAGGTGAAGAGTGCACAATTCTAAGTAACACTTATCTTTCCTCCACTTCAGGCTACAGAACATTTTATCACTGTTTCTCAGAGAAATGCACATCAGTGAGGTTCTACCGAGGCTTTAATTAGTTAGTTATAATGTAATTATTAATTATTTAAAGCTCTCTGAACTGTTTTCATGATCATACCACTTCCTTGGATTGTCTGTGAACCTACTTCATTCAAGGAGTACGACTGGTATGAGAACTTTATGTCAGGATTTCCAGATTTAATATCAATTGTAAACTACAGACCTTTCAAAGTTCTTCTGCTAAACCTCAAAGGAAGAGCTACGTGTCATTATTACACAGTGGCTACATACACACAAAGCCCAATCTTACAAATCTCTGTATAAAATTATGTTGAAAGACACGATTTAATTTAACTGCAAGTCAAAAGGACTTGCTTCTGCCATTCTCGTGTAAAGCAGATTTTCAGTGAAACATTTTAAATACCCAAATGCAGAGTGGTTCCCAGCAGAGGCAAGGTTAAAAAAACAGGTGCAACCACATGTCAAAGCCATGGAAAAGCTTTCATAAGGAAAGCAAATGAACTGTTGCAAATACATTTCTAGGGATAGTTTTTACATTTGCTCATAGGTTCACAGCTCTTACGCTCTTAATCAACGGGGAAAAGCAAATCAACTACCAAATCTAAGTGACCATACGAGCCTGGTTTTCTACCGGATAGGCTCACAGGCGTAGCTGGTTTAAGAATTGTTATTTTCAGTGCAGACCAGTCTAGGCAAAATATGCCATTCAACTTTATTAGTAAGACTATCCTACACATACACTTGCCTCAGGCTCAATAAATCAGTGCAGAAACTAAGTAAATCCATGTCTTCACTAAAAAGAAAGGAGAAAACGCAGATGCTTTGCTCCTTACAGGACACAAAATACTACAAAACAATCTTTACAACCCTCTAATAGGAAAGGCTGGTCATTCTGAGAAGTTGGTAGCAGGAATTCTAAGGAGCACTCTACATTCAGTTTGCTTTCACATCTTGCTTCTTGCTCTGAAATTCCAAGAAAAGTACTTGAACGAGCTCCATAAAGAGACCACATTCCCATTTACAAAACCCCACCATTTCTCTGACCAGTTCTGGTTAAGCTAAGATTAATTCACAGAGATCTTTGATGACAGAGGATACGAGGTCTCAAGAAAGTTTCATTAGATTGTGAAAAAAGTGTTGAAGAATATCCTATGGACATAAGCACACTGCTCAAACTGTTACAGTGAACCCCTCCTGCTAAAATAAAATTCTGAGACATGCTGTTGTACTCTATAAAACTGCATTTTGAAACAAACACCAGCTTGTGAGAGCAGAAGCCAATACATACCTATGCCTTTGGGAGTTATACCACTGCGATCCTGAGGATTCACTACCCAGTAGTAGTACTTGAGGGTGTGCATGACCAGAAGGACCGTCCCAACCCGCCGGATTGCACCGTATATGTTAACGGTGCCAATGAACTCGGTAGACAAGTACGTGTACAGGATCAGCTGAACCTACAACACCCCGGGAGAACATCAAAAATCATTACAGCAAAATCACAGAACATCAGACAACTGCATTCTTGAATTTCTTCTATTAAAATGTCTTAAAGAAATAGATTTTCTCTGCACAGTTCAGTCACAAAGCTCTTAAAACTCCGGCAAACTGATGAAAAATTTTGTATTACTTCTAAAACTATAGAGTGCTATGGGGTTTTTTTACGCTGGTGCACACTCAAAGGTGTGTGAAAGCCTGGTATTCACACCACCACGGAGAGCTGAGATGGGAAGTCACTTCTGGGGATCATCTAGGCCAACCTCTGTTCAGAACAGGCTCACACATGCAGTATTATAGAAGGGTGTGCATGTATTATAGGCTTAAGTATTCATTGTAGGCTTAATTGTTTACACAGCTCCTTTCCCTTTTTCTTCTGAGAAATGACTTAAACAATACTGAATTTAATTCAGCTCTAGCCAACAAATGTTTTACAACTTCAACAGTAACATTGCCAGTGTTGCCTCAGTTTTTGAAATGCAAACCAAACTCCTTTATGGAGGAGATCAAAAAATCTGGTAAGGAGGTTTCTGGTAGAACCAACTGGAACGTTTCCATCCAAGCCGCTCACACACAGAGAATATCATTTCACCAGTACAAAAAGTACTCTGCAGGGAACATGTTAATCTAAATTAAGACTTCAAACCTGACACCCGGGATAATTTCTCTTAAAAGCTGCTGGGTTTTTTGCCAACTAACCCATCCAAAATTCCTTCTGAATCTACAGCACCGACTGGGTCAGTGCAGAATTCACTACCAACTCCGCTCTCCGGAACACTGCACATTTCCAAGCTCCCTGAAACCCTTGGGATTCTGCAAAACTTCACAGCTACATGCAGAAAAGCACATCTGAAAACAGCTCCTGTATGATTTGTGTTGAGGAGCCAAGAACTATAATTCTTGGAGTCCAGGCTTAGTCTCAACACTCCCAATTGATACCAAAGATACACTCTTCCTAAGAATAAGCAATTTTACCTGTGCTGGGATATGAATCCATATTGCAGGATTAAGGAGAACATGATCACACAGCTGCTTCAGCAAGGGCACCCCACTGTTTAAGTTGCTCAGGTATTTTGAAAAGGCAAGGCAAAGTTCTAGTACAGCTCGGGTGACGTGGGCTTTGGAAGACTGTAAAAGAAGATCTGCTTAAGGAAGAGACCGGCAACAGTGTAGGAAAAGTACCTCTCCAAAAAATTCAACATAAAGAGAAGCCATCAAGATAGCTTTAGCTTACCTTTTCTAGGCTATATCCTATCACAAGGAAGCCCTTACAGGAAAGCATCTGTTCTTGCATAGCAATGGAGTTCTTCAACAACTCCATGATGAAAGCCAACAAAGTAGAACTGAAAAATATAAAGATGTAGTAAAGAAAAAAGTTTGAATGGCTTACAACAAAGCAGAAAGGACGTCCAAATTAACATTTCCATCACCCAGCCCAGAGATATCTCAGATGAGATTTTTGTGAAACCATAGTCAAGACTACATTTTGAAAGCTCTAACTTCTTGCTTTTAATTAATGCCCTTGTAACTTAGAATTTGAGATGCAGATAAACATACAATAACTCTGAAAACACGTACAAAACAGCGGTGAAGTGTGTACTTCTCTCTGCTTTGGACTGCACCTATAAGCTTCTGCAAGATCAGTAACAACTGCTGTTCCACTTCTTACCGCTTTCAGATCAGCAGATATTGAACAATGTTTTTCTAAACAAATGATTCAAGCCAATTTAATTCTGTCCTGCTGCCAGAATAAATGTCCATGCCCCTCCTCTTGCATTACAGCACTAGTGCCTATGAATCAAGATAGCTGAAAACCCCTCTTATTGCTGGGCCAGTTGACAGCTGAATCAAATCCCTGACTCATCCCATAGATATCCAAGTCTGAGCAAGCTCAAGAGAGGCCCAGGGATGTACAACTGGGCTGAAGGAACATTGTGACCATCCCTTCTTAGCAACAATATGGGTGTAAATCATCTTTTAACAGTCATGAAACTACAAGTGCAACGAAACAAACTGCATCAGGATTCTAAAAAAGCAATCCCTTTGCTTTTAATACCGCTCTTTAGTTTAGGAGCTCCACCAGCTTCTTTGCCTGGATGTTCAGAAGCTGATCTGAGCTGAAAAAAAGCTGAAACCAGAGGAAAAGCTTGGTGGTAACACTGAATAACAGTGTCTTTCAAAAGGCCTGAGGGTTAAAAAACAAAACCACCACAAGACATATCCAAGAAATAACTCCAAGGAGGATGAATTTTTCAGCTACATGGAGTTTTTCCTGAAGCCTTTCACAGAGGATTTTCCCCATGACAGGAATATGTTCAAGAGAATTACCTTTAATTATCTTACATTTAAAAAGTCGTAAAGTAGAAATATGTACATTTTGATCCTGTGTGAACTTTTATAGAACTTTTACTTGATAAAAATAAAAACACTTTAAGGTTCAGCTTGTAACAAGGCCACTTTTCTGTTGTTATATCCGAGCCGTTGTTGCACAAGACAATTTAAACCATTATGCCACTTAAAGCAAAAGGTTATTTCTTTTACTTGGAAAGTACCAAACGAGCAGTTAAGTACTCACCAAACAGTTGTGTCAATGTGGTCCGATGAATATTGCCTGTAGTCTAACTGTGCAAAGAGAGGGAAAAGCACCTGCACGCCTCCAATCGAGTGCAGGGCACTTTGGATAGAATGTGTTAAGACTGCTTTCACATCCTGACAAAGAAGAATTAAGAAACATTGAGATCTCCTTTAGATAATGTTAAAAAGTTTGAAATGTCATCAGTATAAAGACTGTATTATGACCAAACAAGAAGCAATGGCAAGCAGTACAAACTGGCTGCCCCAGCCACGCTTGGTCTGGCTGACCTACTGCTTTAGACACGTCTACGGTGCAGAACCTCAACGGAATACATGGGAGGTGCCTTGCAAACCCCGAGACAAACTCCAGAACAGACCACACTAAAAGCTTCTGACAAATTAAAAGATGAAGGTGTTCAAAGGGAAGAAAAGGTTGTCGTATTGACAGGGCACAGGATGGGAGATATGTAATATCCCCCGGGGAGTGAACACGTGTCAGAAATGTGGAAGATTTTTTTTATTATTTTTTTTTTTTGAAGCTACCACAGGGTTTGTAATACTGACGTTTTTAGGTTGTAACTTTGATAAAGTAAACCTTTTTCTTCAGAATCTTGCGCATCCACATTAATTCAAGAATCAGGAGAGGCAGCAGGGGGGACAACTGAAAAAACCCAACCTATCAGCAGTTCCCTGTTTTGTCCAAATCCCTCTAAAACTTGATTTTTAGCTTTTCAAAACAGAAATCATTTGTATCCTCCAAATCTATGCAAATGTTGAAATACCTGCAGCATGAGGGCATGTGGTGAATGAACAAAAATAGAAGGGTTATCCTTAGGGGATGATTCTAGACACAGCTGTGCATCTGTAGCCCTTGGATTGTACATAAAAGCAATAGCACTGGACAATTTGCCATCATATAGCAACAATTTGTGATGTTCAGCAAGGAAGAGATCACTTTCTGCTTTGAATTTGAATGTTCCCTGGATAGGGGAGCAGGGTTGAGGAAGGAAAAAAAAAAAAGAGAAAAAAAATTAAAATTAAGATTACACACAGCAAGAATACAGTACAGAACACAGCTATTGCCAAAAAGTGACTAAAACATTGATTCTCCAGTCTAGCAAGACCTCAGAAAGAAGGGGTCTCACCACAATGTTGACTCAAATTTAATTTTACAGTGTTAGAACTGCAGAATTTTTTTGGGACCCCTGCAGACTGCCATTGCCAAAATGGTGGCTAATGTAAAAGAAACACATTAGAAGCAGAATGACAGTCAGCAATGTTCACTCAGAAGGAACTAATAATTGAGGAGCAGACAGAATAGGAACCATCTTTTTGAGCGTATGTTTGTACAGCTGCTAGAGAATAACAGTCTTCAATTCGTGCCCCTCAGGCTATGACAAAACAAACAATAAATCACTGCAACAAAACTAATCCTCAGCACTAACTTCACACATTAAAACAAACCCCAACGAGCGCAAACAACTATAAAGCTACATTTCTGAAACAAATCTATCATACTCATCTCAAGTTTTCAGCCTCAAAGAAACAGTGAACCTAGCCAGAGATCACAGGGGTGGTTCTCCCTCACCCAACCACCAGCATGGAAATTTTGAGAAGCAAGCAGGAACACAAATTCATGCTTTATAATTAATTGGTGCTTACTTGCAGTTTGTGAGGCAATGCAGGGGTGTATAGAAGAAACATGGAAGTTTAATAAAAAGATTACACAGAACAACATCTTGAGAAGACCACAAAGGTGTCACACCATTCTGAAAATCCACCATAAAGAGTCTTATCAAATTTAAACTTTGGAAACTTCAGTCAGTTCTAAGATACCTTATATCCCAGACCAAGCTGATAAATGGCAAAGATCTGAGCAGCATTGAGAGCCTCACTGAAAAGGTAAACCGATGTCATTTGCCCACAAAACACCCGGTTGGCATCTGCTGTTTCTGAAGAACCCAGGAAACATTTGTCAAATGTCTGAAAATGAAACAGAACCCAGTAACAGGGTTTAATCTACACTACACAAGCTAATTATGCTAAGAATATACATATTATCAGGGAATATTACTTTTACATAAACAAGCATTTCAGCATCTCAGCAGAAACAAATTTCAAGGTCT
>JANHFX010005701.1:99750-111114 GCA_027560015.1 Chloroceryle amazona
TATACATATTATCAGGGAATATTACTTTTACATAAACAAGCATTTCAGCATCTCAGCAGAAACAAATTTCAAGGTCTGAGAAGTATAAAAGCAAAATCTACCAAAGGCTTATTAATATTATTCCAACATTTTTTTTAAATGGATAAAAAGGGGCAAATATATTAATAAAATGCCAGAGGAAATCTACTTAATCCATCAAGATGATCAACTGTGGCTATTACTCTTACTTACATCACTGGTGTTGACAAACCATGTTATTTCTCCGTAAGACGCCAGCTCCCCGTTGACGTAACATCGAAGTTCACTGTTCTTCCAGCGGTTATAGATGTGCACTATAGTAACCATATACCACTAAATGATAAGAGAACAGTTGATACACTTCTGTAGACACTTCAAATAGCTTAAGCAGTAAAGAGGGTGACAGTAAAACAAATCCAACTATTTATGTCGATTAAAATAAATCTTGCATTCTTACTTTAGAAAGACTCATTTGTGAGTCTTCTAGTGGATAGGATGATGGGTTTTCCCACAAAAGGTAGGCACAGAAGCTTGAAAGATATTTTTGGCCTAGAACACAAAGTCTTCATGGCAACACTGAACCAAATTTCCACTAAAACCACCATGTAAGTTTTAGGTTGGGTTATTGTTAGCCTAAGGGGCTACTGCTAACATTGTCATTCCAAGGAGCAAGGATGGCTCCAGACTCAAGACTTGGAAAGGCTGTGCACGTCAAATCATCACAAACAGAACCCATATTTAGAGCAAAGGATTACTGGAAAGAAATTCCCAAGGAGGCCTGTTCTCCCACAAAATGTTTACACCAGTTCCTCCAGAAACATTAGCAGAAGAGCTAAATAACAAAGGAAGTATTTTCAACATAGAATAATACTACTCAATAGGCAAGAAAGCCTTGAACATCAATAATAAAATCAATTTCAATTGTTATATTTAGAATGACACATAAAATAAAGGATCAAATGCAGGGAGACTATTTTCTGGACAGCCTGAATAGCAAAAAAGTGTAACATTCTTTCAAGAGCTCATAGGCTGCTCTCCCACATGTTAGGAGACCAAACTCCTATTAATGGGGTCACAGCTTGATCAGAAAACAAAATGCGGGCTAGTAATCATGCTTGCTTAAAATAAACTGCCTTCATCCCCATCGAGTAAGCAATGACAGAAAGGAAAGCCTTAGCAGAATGCTTTAGGAAAAGGAGAAGAGAATGCCTGGAGGTGGGAGAAAAAAGTATAAACAGAGAAGGGGGGAAAAAAAAGTCACCAGCTTTGTAACTTTCAAGCTGTGTAAATGTACTAAGAGTTCTCAGAGAACTCAGACAAGGCTCACAAGTTTACAAAGCTTCTGGTACACTGCATTTTCTAGCTCTTTCTTACACATTTAGTAAGTAAAAAGCTGTAAGAATTCAGAACACAAATTTGTTTTGCTCATTGCAGTGTAGCTGCGGTTACCCGGAAAGACGAGTCTGATCAACAGCTACAACACTCCCCCTAATCGATAGCTACAACACTCCAACACTCCCCTTCAGGCTACATTTTTAGATTTCTGAAAATTCTTTGAAAGATTTTATTAATTTTACTCACCTTTTGTGGCTTGAAATCAAATTTTACACAATGCTGGAATCCTTTTCCCTTTGATTTTATGGACGTTACTATCAAGCAGCCTCCAACGAAGTGAGCAGAATAACCGAGTCCTTTGTTTGTCCGAAAACTGACACATCGGAACAGAAGCAGCACAAAGATGGAAACAGAAATCATTGACACAGTTAATAGAACTTGAACATCAGAAACAGGGTTTTACATAATACTCACCAATATAAGTAAGGCTTATCCTTATCCACATTGATATTATTTACAGGATCCATTCTTAGCCAAGTGTGGAAAGTGAAGCCATTCTGGTAGGGCCACTTGGCTATAGGAGGTAAGGCAATAGCCTAAAGAAAACAAAGTTATTCATGTAGAAAGATCAACAGCACAATAAGAAAAGTATACACGCTACAAATGTACGCTGACAGACAGATACACAGTACAAGTGTGTACAGTTTCTCCATAGGGAAAAAAAATTCTAGCCTAACTTCTGGGCTTTTTGTCCTCCACTGTTAAAAATATTTAATTCAAATATTTAAAACTAGTCTTTCTACCACAAAGAAGATGGGTAATAGGAACCTACACTTCAAAAATTAAAGGTTTTAGTGGAAGCCTTAAATCATTAAAAACTCCTCAAATGCAAAGTCAAGTTGATTTGGTTTTGCAGTAACCTGACAAAGTAATCAGATTTCTAAGCTTCCTTTCACACAGTGTTGTTTGTACTCAGGAAAGTAACTGACTGAAAAGAAGCCAGCCATAAAAAGAGAATCATATACATTCCACTTAACAGCTTCTTTCCTTGAAACTCATGCCTGTGTAGCCTTCCAGTTATGACATAACAGACAGATAAACTTCCTTAAAAGCAACACAATCCCCACCAGCCAAAGTCTGCCTATCAAACACTGGTTTTATGTGAGCCCAAGAGCTCTGAAATGATAAACTGTGTGGCAGGGCCCTCGTCTCAAACAGCTGGGGTTTACCAGGTGGGGGTTTTTAACACTCCTATTAACTTGCCAGTGTTGTGGTACACGGATTGGCAATACAGACTTCAACTACGAGTGCCACAACCTCTGATCAAAGGTGCTGTCCAGACAATCAATGCCAACAAACAAAAAACATCAAAGAATTCGAGTGTCGCCAGACTCCTTATTATGCTCCCACGCTCCGTTCAGCTAGCCCTGTCCAAACAAAAAGCTATAAATCCTTCTCTATACCAGCTAACTAATCAGGCTGCAGGTCTCCGAGCCTAACTTTTGGGAAGGGGCAGCACAATCACTCGCCTTTAACTCACAATGGATGCTGAGTAGTTATATTAAATTACATCATCTTAATTTAAAGACATCGAAGAACAATCAGGTTAAGGTTACTGAGGCAGCCCAGCACCACCTACAGTTCAAGCACCCAACGCAAGTACTGAAGTTAAACACCACACCAACAGTATATGAATAGCCCAAAGGGTAAAAACTATGGCTGTCTATCGCCAAGTTCTGTTGCATGTGATAAATGGGTAAGTGGCAGCAGCTTTATTCTAGTAGTCTGCATTTGTCAGTCTCAGTTTTTCACTTCAAAAAGAATCTTTATGTCATTATTATGGTGAAGTTTAATCTCAAGCCACCGAGGCAGAAAGGTGATGGGTTTGTGTGAAGAAAACTAGTGTCATCTGATAAATCTTATTCAAATCTTACTCTAAATTACACATGAAATTTTGAAAATTCCATTTCATCCTACAATTTCAGGTGAAAAAATGTTCGTATACTACAGAAGATTCTGCACAGCATTTTCTGATCTTCCTATTTAGTTCCAAATTCTTTTTCAAGTGAACACCACAGATCAATTACAAAAGACCAATCTTTTTAAAGTTAATCCTCTTTCAGCATCATTTGACCTACACATGTGTAGGACCCACATTTCCTCAGAGAATTCTTACAAGCAATATATAACTCTCGCACCTTCTGACCATTAAAACAACCGACTCACGGTGCCGGTACGGCCACTTCTCATTCAATACTTGCTGCGGTTCCGCTAGCAAAGGTTTCTAGATGTAAGGCTGCACTGGGTTTGCATGGCAAGGGTTTGGTAGCAGAGGGGCCACAGGGGCTGCTTCTGTGAGCAAGTGCTAGCAGCTTCCCCTGCATCTGACAGAAGCCATGCCAGCTGGCTCCAAGACCTGCTGCTGGCCAAGGCAGCGTGATGGTGGTACTAGTGCCTCTGTGATAACACCAGGGTCGGTGAAGAAGGAGGTGCTCCAGGCACCAGAGAAAATTCCTCCCCAGCACACGGTGAAGACCATGGCGAGGCAGGCTGTCCACCTGCAATGCATGGAGGTCAGTGGTGGAGCAGATATCCACCTGCAGCCTGTGTAGGACCCCAAGCTGGAGCAGGCAGGCACGCCCAAAGGAAGCTGTGACCCTGGGGGAGGCCCATATTGGAGCAGGCTCCTGATAGGACTTGTGACCCCTGAAGAGGAGAGAATGTTGGAGCAGGTTTGCTGGCAGGACCCATGACCCAGTGGTGGACACATGCTGGAGCAGCCTGGCTCCGAATCCTGTGGAAAAGGCCCATGCTGGAGCAATTCACGAAGAACTGCAGCCTGTGGAAAGGACCCACGTTGGAGAAGTTGTGGAGGACTGTCCCCCATGCTGGAGCAGGGGAAGAGTGAAGCAGTCCTCTCCCGTGGAGGAACTCAGAAACACACAATGAACTGACTGCAAGCCCCACCCCCCCGTGATGCTGAGGGGGAAGAGGTAAAGAGATCGGGAGTGAAGTTGAGTCCAGGAACAAGGCAGGCTTAGGGGGAAGGTGGATTAAGATTTGGTTTTATTTCTCATTACCGTACTTTGATTTGATTGGTAATAAATTGATTTCCCCAAGTTGAGTCTGTTTTGCTCGTGACAGTAATTGCCAAGTCTTCTCCTTGTCCTTATCTCGACACACAAGTGTCACTATTTCCTCTCCCCATCCAGCTGATGAGAAAGAGTATTTGTGCTTCTGTAGTGATGATGAGCTTTTATTACAAGCCCAGTTTATTTAGGGACAATGTAGGTGTCAGGTAAAGAAAAACACTGGTTAAAATTCGAGGTCTGTGCCAATGACAGGTAAGACAGAAGAATACCCCAAAGGAAAATAACCAATGGCCATAACAGAACACCAAGCAAACGAACAAGAGACTTAAAATATCTACGTACTGAAGCACTTTTTCCTGGGAAATTGAAGAAGGCATCAGGTCCATACTTCTGAGGCATGTGTTTCAACACAGTCAGTAACTTCCCAGCATGTGGTGGCTGACAAAGAGAATTATTACACGTGTAAAGAAATAAAATACAACTATAAGAAAGAAAAGACTATACGGGCAAAAAAAAAAGTTATGTGACACATTTTAAAGCTTTGCAGACAGTTGAGATACTTTGCACTTCCAATAAACAACATTAACAGAGTGTCACGGATACCCTCACACACTATGCAATAGGTGTGCTGAAATACAGTTAATTAGATAACCCAATTAAGGACTTAAAGGCCAGAGCCACTTGCATTCAGCATAAACTAAAGTGATGCTGGCTGCTGGCGCCTGCCTCTATCTGCTCATACTCAACAGCACTGCCATTTTTGTGGATTTGCCGTGAGCTAATGAAAATTACCTGATCCAGCTAAAAATTAATTTGGAGGGGAAAAAACCAAAAAACCAAACCAATTCTCATTTACAGCAGTTTTGGGTTGTGGCTGCATGAAAACTGGGCCAGAACAAGGGAGATGGGAAATACCTAGCAAAAGGGAGAGGGAGGATCAGCAGGCAGGACTATTTTCATCAAGGCTACAGTCTTGCACTAGACTGAAGTGTCTTTGGTTACACAGAACCCTTCATTTAAGTCCTTGGAGAAAGATTAAAGTCTCAAGGGTAGTTCAGAGCACCTACACTGAGTGCTCGGTTAGTGTGAATACTTAACACTTCCCTACCACCATCCTAATTCTGCACTGATTTGGTTGTAATACTGTAAACCCCAAACCGAGTGCATAAGCTCACAACAGAAGTACAGCAAACACTGCTCATAGTGACAGAACAATTTTGTGTGTCGTCTTTACCACTTCATAACTCTTTCAGTGGATCTACTGCTACACTACAATTTTATGCTTCTGATCTTTTCCTGAAAGTGCCCTTTTTCCTCTCTTGTAAGCAGCCACCCTCTGAAAACTGAGCACCGCCTGATCCATTACAAGTATTTCAAACGTTATCAACACTGTAGCCAGATAAACAGTGCTCCAGGAATCTGAAGGCAACACAGAACTGCTTAGATGTCTTCAGCACTACAGAATTCCACTGTCATTTCTGTTGTAGCCAAATCCTTTGTATCTTTACAGCACTGCTGATTTTAAGATTTATGGAGTTGTGCAACTCCTTAGCAATGCAACTGTGGCATTTTTCTCTTCCTTTCCTCTGTATTTAGTCTTTAATAAAGAAAGGAAATTAAATGCAAATAGCAGAGAGACAGGAAATTAAAAAGTTAATGTTACAGAGACAACTTTCTTTAATTCAGCTACGGTTAAAGATACTCTGTATGTTCAACTGTTAAGTTTAAACTCCCTATTTCCAGTATTTTTATTTGCACAGGTGAAGATCTCTGAGGTTATTTGGAAGTGTCTTTTAAATTTTGCTCTCAATACTGGCTTTTATATTGGATACAATTTTTTTTTAATCCTTTGAAGTTGACAGAGACACTATGGTACCTTTTTCTGCATTAGGCAGAGTATTTAGAGATAACAGGAGGTGAATTAAAATTCAAAGCAGGTAAAATTAATGTTAAAATAGTTACCAGTTCCAGTAAAATGATTTTGTGGCAAAGAAAATTTACCCGTGGCCCCCACAACATACACATTTTTACTTTAGAGAAGGGGGTTCTCAGCAGTAACAGGAGACCCTCTTCTCCCTTTCTAGTTCATGCAGGAACTGCAGAAACACATGATTTTTCAGTGGGAGTTTATTGCCTTCATTTCAATTTCTGCCACAAATTCTCATTCCCCTGACTAGGTAAATTTTTTCAGTCTTCAGGCAAAGAAGAACAATGTGAAAACAGGAGCACGCTGAACACTATGTAGACATTTTCTATTTATTTCTCTTCTGTCTTAAATAACCCTTTTCTCTTCCATTTCTCATAACTGGAATTAAAGAGATAAAAACATGCCCACAGAAACACTTCCTTAGAACTGTATTATGCGTTCAAAAAGACCAATCAGTCCACAGATCCAGGAGGAAGTTTAGTTCATCACTATTTTACTCTCTGTATTCAATTGCTTGTAAATAACTGATGGAATACCAGCCAGCATCCTATATTTCTTCTAGCACTGAAAATTTGTTAATTATAAGGTTTATCAGACAGCCTTTTAACTTAGGAACATTAGGAAAAATACAAGCAGCACTATAAAAACGGTTTCAGTTTTGTGTTTTCTTTTACCCATCTCCCTTTCTCTCCTTGAAGCTTGCTGAAGAATAACTTTAGCTCTCGAACTGTCAAGTTATAGCTGGCCAACACACCCAGCATATCCACCAAGAGATCTGAAAAGGAAAAGAACAGCAAGAGAATTGCTTAACAAAATGCAGTGTCAAATTTCTACCGATTAATAAACGTTTCTACGAGCTTTTGCCTAAAAGGAATACAGTTTGAGTCACGTGCTGGGTGAAACTGTACCTGCAATCATGTTGTCAGCTCTGTCGATCCTCTGGAGCACTTGTTCAACGAGCCCCACCTCTGTGCACGCCTGTAGGTTGCGTATGCTTTTCTTCAAGATTGCTGTAAACATGCTCCACACCTCAGCCTGGCAGGTGACGTCACACTTGTCCAGCAACTCTACCATGCAGGTGATGCCCTCTACTTCTTGGATGATAAAGTTCATTTCCAAGTCAAAGTGGCCTCCAACAAGCTTTCAGACAAAAGATTAAAAAAAAATAAACAAAACCACCACACTTAAGACAACTCTATCAAAGTACCGTTCCATATTTCGAGTTGTTCATTCTGCCAGAAGAAAGCTATCAAAGCTTAAAAACCATAGTGATGCCAATATCAATATCAAAGTCTTATTCATCAAATGGCTTGAGTTGGAAGGGACCCTAAATATCATCCAGTTCCAACACCACTCCCATGGGCAGGGACACCTCCCAGTACAGCAGGTTGCTCAGAGCCCCATCCAGCCTGGTCTTAAACACTTCGAGATAAGGCACCCACAACTTCTCTGGGCAACCCATTCAGTATCTCACCAGCCTTGTAGTAAAGAACTTCCTCCTAATGTCTAATTAAATCTACCCTGCTCTAGCTTAAAACCATCGCCCCTTGTCCTATCACCACAAGCCCTTACAAAAAGTCCCTCCCCCTCTTTCCTGTAGGTTCCCTTCAGGTACTGGAGGGCTGCAGCAAGGTCTCCCAGAGCCTTCTCCAGGCTGAACAGACCAAACTCAGCCTGTCCTCGGAGCAGAGGTGCTCCAGCCTCTTCCTCTATTGCAAGTTTCCTATTCTTCTTTTGTTCCAAGTTCTGTTGAGTAACTTCAACAAAAGTGGTCCTAAGGTGTCACCTGCTCTGACAATTGCTGGAGAAGAACATTTGAGTAGTTTAAGATTCAGATGTCCTTAGTTGCCCCACACGGCTGAAAAATGAAGGCACCAAGTGAGCGTTCCAAAACAGGGGAGAGAGCCAAGTCAGCTGAGATACCTTAAATGGCCTGGAGTGACCCTAAAAGCATTCCTTCATGTGCTTAACATTCCTCAAGTAAGAGGGCAATTCTAGCCAAGGCATCTATCTGATGCACATCAGAAATACTGCCCCTTACAAACACTTAAGAGTCATTCCTGAAATGCTGAATAAAGGTGGTTAAGTATTAACTGTGGGTTTCATTAGTGGCCACAGGTACTAAATGGCAGCAAAGCTTTGCCATGTTTGCACAAACATGAAACAGCAGCACCGCTTGAAGCCTTTGGCACTTCCATCCTGTAATACCTCAGGTCTTCTAGACACAGGCTTTGCTTGACTATACACCGAGTAACTAACCATGCGTGCACGTGCCAAGGAGGTGGAGCAGGGAAGGAAACAACCTACTTCATTCTCATTTGTGTGCTCGATAAAATAAAAAATGCCAGTTGAAGGAAAGATGGATGCTATAACCTCACTCTCCTACACCAATTCCACACGCCTCCCTCCACTTCTTAAACTTCTCCTTGGACTTAAAGGCATTCAACTTCAAGCTTGCCAAAATACCCATTATAAATAAAACAGGAACTCAGAGAGTATTGACTCAAACAATAAAAATGGAATTGTGATCATGTACTTGAGCTCGTTCTCACTTTAACAAGTTAGTCCAATAAAAGGCATTGCTTCTATATGCTTTCACAGCTTCGACCACGAAGAGCCAAAGTCAATCCCTGTATTTTGGGGCAGTTTTACGTGTACGAACATGCTCCCACAAGCTCCAATGGCTTCTCTCGGCTAGTCAGGAGCTGAAGATAAACTGACCCAACGGAACAGAACAGGCGCTCTTCATTAACTACTGAAATTACCATACATTTTCCTCAAGTGTCTAAATCTTGTCACTTTGAAGAAGCAATCATTGCTTTTCTGGGTATAAATCAGTAATGCCAAACACCAGAAGAAACCGACAAAGTTACTGCTTTTATGACAGAATGACAATGTCTCATGGCAACAATTTCTAAACAGTAATTTACGCTTTTCCACTTTCTCCCCTCTTGATCATGAAAAATAATTATGCAATTTACTATCAGATGCTTCCTTAATATATAGGGAAAGTGTGGGAACTGAATGGGGAAACTTGACATATATTCCCCGCTTCTCTATATCAACTCCCGCTGTCAACTCAAATGAATCTATCAAATCTTCACCATTCGCCAAGCCTCAGTTTCCCCTTTCGGTAAGGGCGAGCAGAGGCCTACCTCAGGAAAGGTATGGCAGGATTCAAAGGGGAATGCTCAGCAGAATGGATTAGCAATGAATTATTGAAAAAGAAACGGAAACCTAAAGTACACCCGGCCTTTAAAAAAAAAAAAGGAAAAAGGAAAAAACCCAACAAAACTGACAACTGAACAAAACATCTGAAAGTGTAAAATACATAAGCAACGATACGCTTTACACTAAATTTATCAGCCTCCTCAAAACTGAAGTATTCCTCAAGAAGCACTCACCCTCTCACCCTCAAGGTAAGAAACAAAGCCAGACAAAACCAAAGCCTGCATTTCGTGTGCAGACAGAAGAGCTGAAGGTTAGATTTGAGCCACAAAACACCTGCTAATTCTTAACAAGAAATTCAACTCTTTATGCATTTGGTTTTAACTACCAGCCAACCATCAATTATCACACCAAAACAGGGCAACTCGAGGTGACCTTACCTTCACCCTATAGCCTACATCACCAATCTTTCATTTTTGGCTAGATACACCATTACCAGTAACCACCCATCCAGGAACCTGTCAAATTGGGTTTCCAATCTAATCTGCAAACATAAGCGTTTCAGCAGGCACATTCTAGAAAAGAAATAATTACCATTTGAACATTTCCTTTAGGGAAGCGAGGACAAAAAAAAAGCTGGCAGAGCAAGCAGCAAAGGAAAGGCACGGTTGATGGACTGTATGTATGCACAGCCATTAGATACACAGAAGCACACGCACACCCCACAGTATTTCATATTAACCCTTTCTAATGGTGATTTGAAACTGATCAACCTTCAAAACACAAATTTGTTTCCAATGACAGGGATCATAATCCAGGTCCATGCGTTGGCTAGTTATTATCTGAGCTGCAGTAATGGCTGTGCACAGCAAAATGTAATCTTCCCAAATGTCACAGTAAGTTATGAATATCTGAGCAGCTTAATGCACCTTACTAGCCATGAAGTGTGAGAATGTAATCTTATTACCTTTTTTATGGTTGTATTTTTTTGAATAATGTAGCCTTTGAACTGATGTATAGTCTTTCCTTGCACTTTAGCATGATTTGGTCTCCTATGTCACATCGTACATTTTTCAAAATTCTCCAATTCACCCTGTTTTAAGTCCTATGCTGAGCTGCATAAACAATCTTTATAGCAACCTACAGGGTGGCAAAACGTTTTCTTTCTCCGGCACGCAAGTCGAAGCTTACAGGAACGGTTTTGAAGTGCAGTATTCCAAGTATTCAAATACATCCTCACAAATTTTACGTTTTGCCAGTTGGATTTACCATCAAAAAAATATAGAAACTAAACCAAAGATCACAAGCTTTTTGGTAAAATGTTTCTACCTTTAGGTGATTGAGAACAGGGAGAATACAGCAATGTTTAACTACACACTGAGAGTGTGATTCCCCCCCCAGTGAACCAAATTAATGAGAAGTCAACAGAATAGCATTAATTTTAAGTATTAAATAGCACTACATCACTGCGAAAGAGAAAGCCAATTTAAACACACCACCTCTCTTTCATGTAACACAAAAAGGGAGAAGTGATCCAAGACACAAAAGAGATGGTGCACTCTTAGGGCGAACAGCTTCCAAGCTACAGTATGCAGAAAATAACTCCAAATAAACACAGTCAAGCTACACTTTCCTGAAAGGTCATGATCTAGATGAAGAATCTAATTTAAAGTCATTTCTTCCAGTGGCAGATAGAAAATGTTTCAAAAGCTTCCAAGAAAAACGTGATGGAAATCATTTCCATCAACTATAACCAAAAATAAACCCCACAAACAACAACAACAAAAGTAAAATAAATTTAAATTAAAAAAAAAAAAAACCAGT
>JANHFX010005702.1:0-24420 GCA_027560015.1 Chloroceryle amazona
GCGAGCCCGGGGCGGGTGGGAGCCAGAGATAGCGCGGAAATCTCTGCGGTACTCGGCGCGCTCCGGGCTCGGACCGAAAATCACGGCCGAGGAGAAGGGCGGGCAGATGCCCGGGTGAACAAAACCGGTTTTTCCAACGCCCTGTAAACGTCGGGTTTTTAAAAAAAAAAGAAAAAAACACAAAAGAAATAGCTCAAGCAAACAAGTGGTTTGTGTTCTGGTTCCTGGTTTGCCGTGTGAAACTGTTCCATGTAGAAGGAAAATGCCCGTTTCGAGAGTTTTGTGTGTTGGGAAAGCAGAATTTTAGGGGAAATGACTTTGCAGCCTTTATCTACAGAATTTGGTGTGTGTTTGGCGGTAGCGTTGGGGATCGACTGCACTTGATGAACTGGTGGCCATGCGTTGCAAGCAGCTGGTGAATTGGTTTCTGAGGATTTCCCCTCAGAAATGATGGCCTGGTTTGTTTCCATTTGAGAGCAAACAAAGAAAGTAGTGACTGCAGTGAAGGGTTTTGTTTTAAAGTCTTAGAATAGCTTTGCCCTGTGTTGGCCCAGTAGCTACTGGGATATTTGGGGGGGAGATGTGACAGGCTCGTCTCTTGCTCTCCCTGTGCTCTAAGAGGTAAGGTGTTAATGGACGTGTCCAAAGGGGGAATTACTAATCACTGCCTGGAAGAGAAAACACGCAAAAAATACCCGGGCAGAGGCTGTAGAGGCTGAGCTGGAAAACACAGGCTCTTTGTGCTCACCTGCTCCATCCCCACTGGTGTGTTTGTGGGTGTTAAATGTTCAACCGGTGGTTTCAAAACTACTGGCCTGAATTTGGAAGCTCTGCCATGACAGCACTTTACTTTAAAGCAAAAACATGATTGACAACAACAACGTGTAAGGTTGTGACCCATGCTCAGGACTGTCCTAAAGTCTGTCAATCTGGAACCAGCACAGCAGGGTCTGGCAGCTTGAGTCAGAACCTGCTGAATTTCTTGCTGAGAGACTGTGACTTTTGAGTGGCAAAAGCAGGATGGGAGAGCAGTTTGCTAAATCACATTTAATAGCGGGGTTTTGTCTTCAAAGTCTTGCAAAGATGTTGGGTTTCTTCTTATCATAAAAGCACAGTTGCCATAGGAGGGCATATCTGTAATAAGCAATTATTTTCCTCCTGTTTGAGGGGGTTTATTTTCTGAGGGAGCCTCCTGGGAAGGGTGGCCAGCAGCCCAGGTGCCCTCAGACCTGCTGGTTGTTTGCTTTCAACTGGAACCCCTGGAAACTACAGCTCCTGGCAAGCAGTTTGATCTGGTCCTGTAGTCTTTGTGAGTCTCTTGATTACGGGATGAGAAGGGCTACGTTTGGCTCTGCTTCACCTGAGGTAGGTGTGACTCTTCTTGAGGGAGAACGGGGATCCCTTGCTCAGGGTCCCCCCCACACTGTTCCATGCTTGGGAGGAGTTTAGTGTTCCCCTCTTGTCCCCCCATCCAGTGCAGCTGAGAGATCAAGCAGCAGAGAGATGTAAACTCTGCCAGACCAGGGTGAGGTCGGGATTACACCCGTAAATGCAGAGCTGAAGGCCTTTAATTATCAGGAAGCTTAATTGGTGTTTGCATTGCAGTTCGAGTCGGGGCAGAAGACAGTTGATAACGTGGCCTGATGGTTGATTTTGTTCTCGCTGCTTGGTGTGGATTTGCATAGCCATTGTGGAGAATAGATGGCTTTATGGAGGGGAAAAACAGCCGTGGTGAAACCATAGCTCCTGATCATGGGTGTGCTGCAGTGGATCTTGACAGCACCTTGAGATGACTTATGCAGCCATCTCGCATAAGATGCTGATTATTATGTTCCCTAAAGTCTTTGAAATCCTTCTTTCAGGAACCAGAGGGAGATATGTGTAAGATGTGATGAGGAAGGGGCTGCTTTTCCTTGGTGACCTTTGAGTGCCCACTGATCTCTGAGGTGGCCCTCTTGATGTCTCTTTGTTTTTGGGGTTTGTTTTCCGAATTTTATGTTGGGGTTGGGTTTTTCTGTTGCAGAAAACTAATTTTGTCTCTGGACCTGTAACAATTTAGTGGTGATGACATGTTGTTAAACTGTTGCCTTCAGTAGTGTGGGCTATGTAGGCTGTGAAAAAAATACCTAATGATAAATAGTTTCCCTTCCTAGTTATTTTTGAACTCAAGTTTCACCATCAGAGTGTTCTCTTGGAACAGTCACTGCACAAGGAGCAGTGCCTGAGCTCTCCTGTGCCTCCTTTAAAACAAAACTGTTCTTTGCAGGACCAGAACTGAGAGGGGTCAACCACAGAAACTCAAGCTTAACCTAAATACTTTTATCACCCATAATCCTCATGCCTGGCGTTGACAGTCCCCATCCAGCACTGCACTGGCCCCTGGAGCTGTGGGCAGTCCTGGTTCTGATGCTCTAACTGCTTCTCGCTGGGGCTGAGCTGTATTTCTGAAGCACTGGTGTAAGCTGTGGTCGCACACATGTGGGCTCTGTGTGGACATAAGCTCTACAGCTGATTTTCCTGGCAGCATGGGGTAAGCTTTTCGTGCTTCTGTTTCCCTTTTTCTTAAGCTGACTCAGTGATACTCACCTGGGGTTTTAAGTATGATAAGGAGTATCTGTGGGACAGAGATGCAAGGTGCTAATTCTCAGTTTAAAGACAAGGTAGCTTCGTGCCCCTGGGCGTGTTGTGAGGGATGCAGAGGGTTTAAGCCACCCAAGCTTTGTAGGAGGGAGTGTCAGTGCTATTTTCAAATATTTCTGTTAATAAAAGCAAACAAATAAAATGCTCTTTCTTATTTTAAAAACAAACAGAAAGCCTTGTGGTTTATCAGGATTCCAAGCTTTGCAAATAGCACTCAGCATCACCAGCGCTTGCACTTTCAGCAGTTGCTCGGGCTCCTCTGAACAAAGGTTTCTCACCTGCCTGGCAAAGCAGCCCACCGTCAACTCCAGCCTTAAAAAGAAATGCAAATATTTATGCTGGAAGCAAAACGATGAAACAGCAGATCCTCTCCTTACCATGCCTTTGTGCAGAAAGATGAGAGAGCGAGAGCTCATCTTCCCCTGCCTGCCTCCCCTCTGGCTGTGGGGGAGCAGTGCTCGGTAACCCAGCCGTGCCCTGGGGCTTCGAGGTGCACCCCGATTTCTCAGCTTCCTTTCACTCGTGGGACAGATGCTTCCCCTGCACTGTGCAGGGAACTCCTCTCCCCTTCCCAACTCTCCCTGCGGATTAGGAGTGCTGTCATCTCTCTGGACAGGACGATGGGTTTGGTCACACTTTTAAGTGTTGTAGTTAATCCAGAATGACAGTATTTGGGGGGTAGAGCTCTCATGAAGTGGGATTCCACAGTGGGATCTGCTGATGAGCAGTGGGGGATCCTGGAGGGCTGTTGGGAGTTAGCAGGGGCATTGCCTGTTGGGATGGTCTTTCTATTTCCAGGGCATGGTAAAATGGTACAATAAGTATTGCACTAACCAGTCTCTTTGATACATGTGCTGTCTATTTATGCCTTATCATTCTATGCAGTTGTTAGTGGAGGAAAAGGGAGTAAGAATAGCTGTCAACAGAACATCCCTTTTGCAATGGCAACTTTCATTTTTTCACTTACACTTTCACCTCGTCTTAGGATTGCACACGCAGCCCCTTTATCTCTGCCAGGGAAGAAATGGATAATAGCTCTGGGTCGTGCCCCATCCCATCCTGCCCCAAACATCCACCTCCCAGCTCCTGTTTTTAAGTTGTTCTTTTTGGGGTCTGACTCCTGGGATCTGGAACAGGGATATTTTGAGCTTGTCCAGGGAGGAGATGTTCCACTGATGGACTCTTACGTGTTTTGGGTAACTAATGAGAATCAATTACAGGAGGTACTCCCAGCTGCTTCCAGGCTTTAATGTGTTCTTTGGCTTTTGTTCAGCAGTTAATATGCTGAAGGATTAGTAAGAAGGTGCTGTTATACAAAGCAGGGCTCAAACACTCTCGCCTCAATCTGAGGCATCAGAACTCTACGGGAGTTCAGATGAGGAGCTGAAGTTCCGTGCTGAACACAAGTGCACTGTGTTTGGAGACAGAGCAGGGAACGCAGTTTTCCATCAGCTGCAGTCGCCACGGGAAGGGTGATGCTGGACTGAAAGGATTCCTCCGGAGGCTGGTGATGAACAGGACTAAATGCTACGTCCAGTGAAGCGCTGAATTCAGCAGGGTTTCTGGAAAGGGCTCTGTTAGGTGGAGGGTGAACACCTTCCTCTGCAGACATGGTAGAAGTGGCTTGGTAGAAACAGGTATTGACAAAAGTGTCATTCAAAGCTGTTCTCGGGGATCAGAGCCGGTGAGGTCACTGTTAAGTGTCCTACTTCGTGTCGGGAACAGCAGCATCGGTTTCGTGGGTTTGGTAGGGTGTTATTTTTAATTTTACCTTTCTGGAATTGCAACCACTCTGCTTTATTTTCCCCTCGGATGAATTAGAAGCCTCTAGATGCACTGATGTAATGTTTCTGAAATCTATCACTGGATTTGGAGCCACTCTGGTGTGAAGATGAGTCAGTTCAAGGCCTGTGTGTGCACGTTGGGGTGGTTTTTTTCAGGATTTGAACTTGATTTCCTGGTGAATGAACTGATGTACAATTTAGAATCGTGTTAAGGAATTGAGCACAACGTTCATATATGAAAAAAATCTAGTGCACGTTGATTATAGTTGGGAAGAAAAGTTGTAAATGTAGCTTCTGTTCAGCACTTTCAGCAGGAACCTGGGGAAGGGCTCCAGCAGCTGAATGTGTTGATTTCAGCTGGAAACAGGGTGCAGAAACTGCTGTTTCCCCCCCCGTTTAAGGTCAAGTAAGCCAAAATCACTGCTGGCAGTTGCTTGTTTAGTCTGACTGTGTGTAAATAACCATTATTAGAGGAAGCAGCGTCTCTCCTTTGTTTTGACTCTAGTTATAAATGAGAAACATGTGGCATTATTATAGCCCTGCCTCCTTCTGCAAAAATACTGGATGCTCTGTGTAGATTTGCTTTTCTAATTGCTACCCTCAGACTTCTCATGAAGAGTGGGTGACCTGAGTGATCTGTTGCACAGTTAGCGTAACTGTGGATCCTAGGTCTTTGAAACTCTCTGGTTAAAGAAGTTTTTTAGAGCATCATATTAAATTGGAACTTAAATGTAGGTATTAATTTAACAGCATTGGAGAAGGAAGGGCAGAATCCTTCCTTTTGTTGATTATTCTTCCCAGTCAGGAGCTTGGGTGTGCAGGCAGAAACCTACCCCCATCAGTATTGTTACAGCACAAACCAAGCTGCAGTTTGGTTGTTAAAATCCACTCTGTGCCTGGCCTCTAGCATATTCCGTGGTTATTTCAGCTATTAGGAAGCTGGTAAATAATGGCACAGCTTGTATGTGGAGAATCTGAAGTGCAAAGTGCCGTGATTCAGGCGAGGGGCTTGTTTCTTTCTTCTGATCTGCAATATTTATCTTCCCCAGTGTGTACCTGGGAGCTTGGAGGATCCAAAGACTGTGACGCATCATAAGTTGATCCACGCTACTTCTGAGAAGGTGCTGACAGACACAAAAACAGTGTTGGAGGAAAACATTCAAGATAGAGGTAAGATCAACTGGTTTTTGATCCTGTTGGCTTGGAAACATGAGACTGGGTTTAACTATTTGGCAAGTTCCAAACAGTAAATTTTTTAATATCTACTGTGTGCTTTGACATGGGAAGCTAATAAGGTGGCCAAAAAAGACAGAGAAAAGAAGATTTTTTCTTTTTTTTTTTCCCTTTTCCTTCAGAGAAAGCACCTTGAGCAGTTTGCTTTTCTTCTCTTTGCCTTTTAAAGAGTTGAAAAGGAATTAGGAGTGTTCATCAAGTCAGTAAGTTAAACAGATTATTTTTTTATTTCTTTTTAAAGCAAGTTTTTTAAACCTCCAGGGCAGTGTTTACCCTTCAAAGTGATTCAAAAGTGGTTGTGTCTGAGTATTCCAAGACAGACAACCCAGTATTTTTGGGGGTATTTCTTGAGGTCTCCAGGTGAAGCAGCAGGGTGGTTGCTGAGGTGTCCCTGGGTGTCTGCAGTTGAGATCTCATTCTGTCCTCTGCAAACGTGGGTCAGAATCCATCACGCTATGGTATCGCTGACCACAGCAGGGGATGCGAGGTGTGTGTTTGCTCCTGAACTTTAAAGGTGTAAAGGATTAATGTGAAACAAAAGAAGATCTAAATATGGGAGCTGGAGTCGGTTTTTACTACAGAGCTTGAGCCAGTGGGCCCTTGTGGAGACAAAGGGCAGCGGTGCAGAAAGCAGGAGAAGCAGGACTGCTGTAGACTGAAAGGTCATCTGAAGAGCCCCTGTGTTTTTGCCCGAGTCCACTCAGGCTGGAGCACTGCTGCGTGAACACGGGCAGGCTGGTGTCTCCTCCAAGGCAGCGTCACCTGTCACCTTTAGAGCTGAAGAGGAGCTGGGAGGTGCCACCTTGGGCAGAGGCGAGGGACGGCGATTCTGCTGACGGGTGGTGTGTTATTTCTAGGCAGAGTTTTGGATTGCAGTTTTCAGGAGCTAAGCAGCATTAACCGTGTAGTCATAGCAAGCTATCGTGCGAGTGCCTCTTTGCTCCTTTCCCCCCCTGCAATGTGCTCTGCCTTTCATCTGCCTGGTTCATCGGGGAGCCGAGATCCCAGCCGACAGCTGACGGCCACCGGCTGACTGCGCAGGGCAGCCAAGAGTCAGCCTGCGGATCCCTTTGCCTTCTGAGCGGCTGGGCAGATGAGGGTTAACAGCCTGCACCAGCTGTTGCTCTTGGCTGTTGGGTGCTGAGCCAGGCCGAGGAAACTTGTTGTGCAAAGCACGCTCCGTTTGCTTTTTAGCTGCTTAATGCAATGGGCTGAAAACTGCACGTCGGGCCATATCTGGCTGAGGGGCTGCAGCTGCTGCACGGGTCCGTTTGGGGCTCTGAGCAGCGTGTCTGCATCTCTTCACCCTTAGAATGTATCTGGTAGTAACCGAGGTGCTAGAAACTTCTACAGCATCCCTAGGAAAAGGACACCTTGAAGGGGGAAAGTATTAGCCTGAAATGACAAAGCAGTCTCATGTCAGGTCATGTGGGATATCTGAGATTGCTGAAGGGATATCTGAAGGCTTATTTGGCCTCAAGACTTGCCCTGGGAGCTACCCTGCCATTCACACGTAACAGTGAGCTTCAGCCTGACACTGGCAGTTCTTACTGAAAAGAACAACTTCAACATGAAGTGCTTCCCTTGCTCTGGCTGAAGGACAGCCCCAGCTTAGACCAAAAACCATCCAGGACCTGTCTCTACTGCTTCCTTCTCAGTGAAACCACTCAAAATCCTGCTCCTTTCTCATTAGCATCAGCCAATTGCTGTACCATTAATGTACAAGACAACTGGAATCTTTAGTACCCTTTCTTTAATGGTCGTGTGTGAGGAGAAGAAACCAGTAACAGTCAAAGTGTAGCTAATAATGGACCGTGTTTTGAATTCAGTGCGCAATAAGAAATCACCAGCACTGAAGGGGGGGGTAAAGCCATTTTTCAAGTGTGGAAACAGGTCTGATGCTGCAGTGGAATTAATACAAAAAACTGAATTTGTGGAGTGTGTTTTCACACTGCTTTAACTTATCTCAGTATCCTTCTCTTTCTAGATGTCTTGCTTTTGATAAAGAAGCGGGCACCACCTCCGCTCCCCAAAATGGCAGATGTGTCTGCAGAGGAGAAAGTGAGTTGGAAAGATTCCTTCACTTGACCATTTTGATTACCAGCTTTACTAATGAGCTGCAGAAGGATTACTGGGGTGTACTCTTCTTGTCTGCAGAGGAAAATGCTGCTAGTTAAATTCTAGGGAAGTTATTTCATATTTCTAACAAACTTTGAAGAAGTTGATTTTCCATTTTTAACTTTGCTCGTGAGAACATTTGCCTTGGAATAAGACACAAAGTTACACTTGGCAAGACTAGAACAGATTTGATCTTTGAACAAATGTCTAATAACTGTATGAGCATAGCTCAGCAAGTGCTTTGCTTTGTCTCTGCTTGAAAACCCAGTAGAAATATTGATTTGTTGTCAGACTGTCTTCTGTCTGTGGCTTGTCACCCTCTCACCAGGTCTCTAGAGCCAAAGAGCTGAACCCCTACTATTTTATTATCTTATTGGAATCTAGGTGTTATTGAGGGTCAGTGATGCCCAGGATGATGCTTACACACGAGTGGCATTGTGAGAAACCCTTGTGCTTGACATTATGAATTTCCAGGTGTGTCTCCATCCTTGCACAGCTTTGTTAATTCTTGCTTCCTGTAGGTACTGGGCTATGTCTGGATCCCCTCCTGTAGGTACTGGGGTATCTCTCTCTCTTCAGTATAGTCTGTGCAGAATGTCACTGCAAGAGCATAAGTTATAAGACTTGGAAATATTTCTCATCTCTACCTTGCTATGTTCTGTCCTGGACCAGCACATACTGAGAATCCAAGGCACTGTGTATCTCTGCATGATACTTGCAGGCGGTGAAGCACTCGTGGTGTTAAGCAGTCAAGTGTTGGTCTGTGCACAGTGTTGGTAGATCTCTCGACGAGCCGAGGGTTTGAAGAGAGCGTGCTGTGAGCAGACCATGTGGAGCACGATACGGCCCTGGGCACTGAGGTCTCAGAGTTCCCTCTGAGGTTGATCCACCCCTTTCCCTCTTGCTGCTGGAATTTCCCTGCTTGTTTAGATAATGGAAGTGGGTGTAAGGGCTGGAAGTGGGGCAATCCCCCAGGCCCAGTTTTACGTTATAATTACCAAATGATACCCGTGCTATTAACCCTTGTATTGCTAGACTGCTGTTTCTTTTAGTTGCAAGTTACAGAGCACTGCCTGATAACTTTGAAGAACGTGAAACTGCTCTCTCTGTGCCATGTTCTCTGTTCTGTGGATAACGGCTTATGAAACATGATGGTGTTTCCTATCCTTCAGAGGAAACAAGAGCAGAAAGCTCCTGATAAGGATGCCATCCTCAAAGCGACTGCAAACCTGCCCTCTCGCAACGTAGATCGCACCGTGGCTCAGCACAACATGAGGGATGTAAGTATTAGACCTGACTTGAAGTCACACACTAACAGCCAAGTGGGATTTTACCTTGCATAACCTTTTCTCTTACGTAGGAATGTGGTTCTCTTTATAAGAGGAATTTGGATGTATATAATGTATATTAGATAGCTTAAGATTTAGACACAGGTCATGCTCTTTAGTGGTAATAAAATGCTGTTCTGAAGTATGATTTTTAAATGTTTGATTTGTCCATGGAAAACAGATCTGGCAAACGTGAAGTTAGGGGGTTTTGTTTCTTCAGTTTTCAATTGCTCAGGTGTTTGCAGTGTTTGTTTTTTTTTCCTCTCGCGTGATTTTGAGAAGAGAAATTAAGTACCAATGTTGACTTCAGTAACTGAATGCTGATAAGAGTCTGTGATGCTTCTGGCCGTGTCTTGCCAGTGTGAGGGCTGCTTTTACCAGTCTGTACTGGTTGGGGCACAAAGCAGTGCAACTGCCTACCTATCGTGCGCTGCCGGTGTGCCCTAGTGACCCGAAGGGGACAGTTGGCATTTAAGCTGTTTACTGGTCAAGATGACCTCCTGAGCACAGTGTATTTAAAAACAAATGTCCAACTGAAAGGACAGCTTTGATCTGTGCTGCTGGCCTTGAGATGACTAGAAATTGGAGAGTAGACCAGGAAGGCTTGTTGGTTCACAGCAGCAAGTAGCTGCTCTGTCTTCTTGCACCACGTCGGCAAGGTGGGTGTCGAAGTGTTTCTGTGAAGCAATGAGTTTTCCCAAACACTGCACCTTGTGTGCTGATACTGGGTGGAGAAATAGAAAACCATTTCTGCCCAGTAGGTTTTGCTTACATGTAGCACTCCCCAGGAAGGACCCAGTGCCTCTTGAGAGACTAAACAATGAAAATAAAGCCTTACTAAAGCAACCTTCTGTAGAGGGGGCCAGACTGCTGCTGAGGAGCTAACAAAAGGGCTATTAAGATTCAATGATTTTTGGTAACTTCCTGCCTAAATGTTTTGACAGTTTCCTTTCTTGCAGTTCCAGACAGAACTCCGGAAGATCTTGGTGTCTCTCATAGAAGTTGCACAGAAATTGCTAGCGCTGAACCCAGATGCAGTTGAGCTGTTTAAGAAGGCAAATGGTATGAACATATCTTTGTAGTTACTGGTATGGGGAACTTTTTTGCTTCCGTAGCAGTAGAGTGAAGTTCAGACCTTGATCTAATAGAAAAACTACTACAAACTTTGTGGCAAAGATTTGACCCTGTGGATATAGATTGTATAAAACTTGAGAGTTTATAGGATCCTTTTTGGATGGATGAGAAGTTCCACTTAAAAATGAAGTAGTTAGTAGTGAAAACATTGGAAAACTTTGCAAGTTGTGCTTTAGGGATGGTAAAGAATAGTTGAAAATGCACAAGGAGAAAGTAAAATGAGGAGAAACTGGAGCTGTTGGTTCACTTTGTGAGAAATGTGAAGATCTGCTACAACCAGATTCCACTTTCTAGATAAATGCTTAGTAGATCTTCAGTGATTCTCCTGTATATTTATGTATGTGGAACTAGACAGCAAACTCTTACGTGGCCGTGGTTTTACTTGAGAGCTTGAACTCATCTGGACAAAGGTGTTTTTTTTTCATCCTGGAAGAATCTGAGCTGGGCCAAGCTGAGCACAGCAAATTAAATGATGAGATAGCAAATTCAGGGCAGAAACAAAAGAAGGGATGGAAGAGAAGAACGGGGTTTGAACTTAACACGTGCCATTCCATTCAGAAAGGGGTTTATTTTTAGCCTGAAGTCAATCTGAACATTGTTTTGTTTGTGTATGTGTAGCCATGCTGGATGAGGATGAGGAAGACAGAGTGGATGAGATAGCTCTGCGACAGCTTACAGAAATGGGGTTTCCAGAAAGCAGAGCTGTCAAAGCCCTTCGATTAAATCAGTAAGTGTACTCAGCACAACGCCTGGAAATTACTTGAGATGCTTCAAAAAATGCTGCTTTTTTTTTTTTTAATTTAAGTCTTATGTGGGTCACCTAAAACTGGGTTGGACAAAGCAGAAAGTTGAAGACCAGTGCTGCCTTGGGCAGCGTGCAGGTGTGGCTGGGGCAGGGAAGCAGCGCTGTACTCGCTCTGGAAAGAAGAGCTGCACTGCGGGTCACAAGGCTGCCAAGCTGGCAATGTTTGCCAGTGTTAAACTCACATTTTCCTCCCCTTCAGAATCCAGGTTTTGCAGAGGGAAAAGCAAACCGAGCCCTTAGTACTGCCTCCCTCCTGGGAGGGGATTGTTAGGCCATTCTCAGAAATCTCTAATGATAGGGAATCGTTAAAGAATTGAGGTGCTCTGAGATTTGCTCCAAAACTTTATTATTGATGACTTTTCAGATACTAATTAACCTGCAAGTCAGCAGACCACGGGAATAAAAGCAAAACCAAATGCATGTGGAACGCTACTGTGCATCTGGAGCTTTCCTCACCCCTGTGTTTTGATTTGCTTTTCAGTATGTCAGTGACACAGGCCATGGAGTGGTTGATAGAACACGCGGATGACCCTACGGTGGATGCTCCGCTTCCAGGTCAGACTCCATCAGAAGCCACAGCCGAAGCTGGTGCATCCTCTGCTGAAGCCACTGCAGGTCCTAGTTCAGAAGCAGGTGGGGAAGAGGCCAAGGATGAGCTGACAGAAATATTCAAGAAGATTCGCAGGAAAAGAGAGTTCCGTCCAGACCCGCGGGTACGTGCTCTTTATCTCGCTGTATCGTAAGGGTGGGAAGGGACTGCGTGGGCACCGTGGAATCCAAGTAACTGTTGAGTTAATAAATGAAAAGGAATGTCTGGGTAGATGTATTTTACACTGGCTTGATGGTGTTTTAGTGGCAGTCTTCAGAGACTGTTTAAACTCCAGTTGATGTTACCTAATTAATGCGTTGCTGTCTCAGGTCGCAGTATCTAAATTACTGACCCTGTTCCTTCTGCACCTGAAAATTCAGTGATGGGACTGCAGTTTGCTGCCAGACTCCTGGCATTGCTTTCCCTTGCTGCTGTCTAGGAAGGAATAGGAGCAGATCCTCTTGCTGTAGAAAAGAACAGAACAGCATTATTGTATTTAGGGAGAAGCATAACCAGCAGATTTAGGTCTTGCAGCAAATGCAGAACTTGGAGGGGTTTTTTCAGAACGCAGTGTTAGCTGTAGTGAAAATCTGTGTTGTTATCACACTGGAAACTCACCAGGAGGTGCTCTTTAGAGTCTAGCACTTAGTCTTTACAACTGGCTGTTTCTTGAGATTTCTGTTAAACGCTGCAAATGGATTTGATGTCCTGGGTACGATTTCTAAATGACTAAACACTCTCAAAACAATATCTAGGTACTTAACTCTCACTAGCAACACCATAAAGCTGGGAAGTGAGATTAAATCGAGTGACAAATGTGTGTGAAACTTCACCTGTCAGTGAGATGGGAACAAAAGCTTTGTGACTGGGCAGAGGTTCCAAAATCAGTGTATCTGTCCTGCTCTTCTCTTTTCTACCCCACGTACACTTGCTCTTTGCCTTGCACTCAGCTTTCCATGTCGAGGGTGGGAGCTACTCTCACTCTTAACATTTAATCTTCTCCCATAGTAAAGACACTTTTGATACAGGGTATTTGAAAACTTTGATTACTAAGTGGTCTACAGATAGAGACAAATGGGGTTATTTTACCCCAGAGAAGGTGAAAGGGTACAATTGTTCTCATTTCTGGTTTAAATGTTACATTTATTAAGCTGTATAAATATGCTGCAGGCTGTCATTGCCCTAATGGAGATGGGATTTGATGAAAAAGAAGTGGTGGATGCGCTCAGAGTGAACAACAACCAGCAAAATGCAGCTGTGAGTACAGTGGCATTTCTGTTTCTTAGTGCTCTGCTAGTCTGTTCAGCTGATTCTTTTCATTGTTGAACTGGGTGATGCTTTAATCTGTCAGAAAGCCCAAACCTGTACTGGAGATGAAACGAATACTGTATATTCTGTGCCTCTTTCTCACGAGGTGCACAACTAGAATACAGAGGGGGTAAACTTCTTGGAAGAACTCTGCATGTGTGGGGTTGAGGCTGGTCTGGTTGGGACAGTGCATGTGGATTTTCACAAAGCTTTTGAGAAGCTCCCTCACCAGAGGCTGCAAGAGAGATTATGCTATTGTGAGAAAGGAGAAGGTATTCCCAAGAGTTCATAACTGATTAAAGGACAGGAGTAAATGCTCGAGCAAGAGACTCAAGCCATGTGGTGTGTAAATCACCATTCTGCAGCAACACCTTCCACTTTATGGAATCACAAGGTTTTCAAAGATGGATTAGTTCCCTGCTGGTGGATGGTATGTGAAGGACAATCCCATGGACACAGCTGACAGCCAAGCAATCTTCTCTCCTTGACCATCCTGTGAGAGAGGGGCTGTTGGGCTGGATGGTACTTGAGGCTGCTGTGCTGTGGCAGTGTTGCTGGGTTTCCTTTAAGGCAGGACACACGCAGGGTAACACACTCCTCCCTGAGCTCTGAAACATCTGCAGTGGGTATAACTTTATTACCAGGTGCTGCTGCTGTTCCTGTTGACATACAAGTCGTTTTCTGTGGGAACAACACTCCAATAGTAATCTAGTGTGAAATAAACGTGTAGCTCAGTCTTGAACTGTGAAAGGAGACAGTATTTTTAATGTGCTGCATTGTCAAAACTTTTGAGATGCTGTTTGATTCTCATGAAACCAATCATCAAATCTGTTGTGCCTGGTGGTTTCTTTCTTTCAGTGTGAATGGCTGCTGGGAGACAGAAAGCCTTCTCCAGAGGACTTAGATAAGGGCATCGACACCAATAGCCCTCTCTTCCAAGCCATCTTAGAAAACCCAGTGGTACAGTTAGGGCTGACCAACCCGAAAACTCTACTAGGTAAGTCCTGCTTGGGTTCCTGCTATCTGGGCACTGTCTCTGTCCTTGCTACCAGACAGGAGTCGATGGCAGTGTGCTCTGGGGGAGAGGTGCAGCCCTGCACCCTTTTCCTCCCTTCCAGCAGCTGTATTATTTGTTTGCTTCATACTGCAACTCAGCAAAACCCAGAACAGAACTTGGGGCTGGCCCAGAAATGCCACTAATTCCCCAGGCTACTGGATTATACTTGCTGAACTCAGAACTTGAATAGCCGCTGGCTGCAGTGCTTTTGTGGATTTAGGAGACCTTTTGTGTGCTCCCTTTGGCCACGAGGGGAAAAATCAGGAATGTCTGTCTAGAACTCTGATTATTTCACAGAAAAAACAAGGCTGTCTCCTGCCGTGCAGCTCACTGGGTGTTGAGGCCTGATTGTTGAGATGGAAGATAACTTGTGGAAGAATAACCAAACAAGAAGTCTGAGCCTAAGGCCTTGCCTACCCAAGTTGAGATAACGTGCCAAAGTACAGTTGCCTCTGCTTGGCTTTCAGCTCTGCAGTAACATCTGTGTGCTCGTGGTCAGAAAGGCTGTGGGCACAGCCAGTACCACAGAGCCTGACAGTGAAATGTGAATCCCTGGTGAACTGGCCTCTCTGGAGCTGGAGGATGCTGCAGAACAATGGCATTGGCTCTGTGATGTATCCAAAAAGTCTTGTGTTTAGTCGTTGGCTTCAACATTTTCTTTGAAGCTGTGCTTTTAAATAAAGGCTGTATGTGCAGCCCTTTCCAGAAAGCTTTTAAAAATAGTACTTTACATGTAATTAGGAGAGTTTGCAAGCTTTTAAATCATTCAAGAGCAGAACCTTCCCACTCTGATTTCTGAACAAATGGTCTCTTCATTCCCAACGAGGGCTCCACACTGCAGCTCAGAATATAAATAGAAAATGAAATGCCATTATATGTGCTTCTAAAGCTTGGATGAACATCAGAGAATATATTCCTAAGGATATATCTGCAAACTGCTTGTGTCACAGATTTTAATAATGAACAGATTATAATAATGAATGCATTTAATTGGATCCTTGTGGAACATTGATAAATCTATAGTGTTAAGCTTTTGAGTCTGTGTAAAATAATATTAGTTAAAGTGGTGAAAGGTGAGGTCAGTGTTCTGGGTTTTTCTGTAGGCTGCTTGACCTTGAGCAAGGTATTAACGATGAGCCTTTCAGAGGTGCTGGGTGTTTAGAGCTCCCACTAATGTCACTTGGAGCTTTGGATGTGAACGCTCTTGGGAAAATGAAGACTGTGACCTTGGTGCTGGTCTGCCAGGCTCTCACAGCTCTGACCTTTTGGTGACTTCTGAATAGGTCAGATGTGCAACTGCTTTTTTTGTCCCGGTCTGGGACTGCTTCAAATGTGCAGTAGCTCAGCTCAGTGTCTGTCATAGGGCTTGTAAATTATTGCCTGGACCATTCTGCCAGATTTACAGCTTAGCTCTTGCAGTAGCTGTCTGGTTCCTTCAGTGTAAGTAGAAGAGTAAAAACTAGCACATTTAAAAAAAAGGGAATATAAAAACAAACCAACAAAGTTTATTGTAGGGACAGCTGTGTATAGAAAGCAAGCAAGCACTCCTAAAAATCTGGATTGCTGTTGAGAAATGGAGGCAGTTGTTCTGCTCAGACAGCCTTTCCCCTTCTGCCTGTCACGCTCTACTCTCCAAACACCAGGAAGGAGAAGCGCGTGCTACTCCCAGGGAAGATGCCACTTCCCTTCTGGCTTCAGAGGCTTCTCTGAAAAGCTAGAGCTTGGAGATTAGGGGGCTTAAGGGGCTACACTTCTGCTGGCTCTGCTGCTCCTTCCCGGGTAGCCTTTGGCGTACCTGCTGCTCCTTTTGCTGGTGTAGCTTTGTCTTCAGAGGTGTTCTGAGGGAGTAGCTGCAGAACAGCCAAAGTGCAGCCCTGGAGAGTGAAGGCAACAGAGGAGAGGGGGTGACTGCTTTCTGTCAGCTGTCTTGGTTAAGTACTGGAGAGGAAGATGGTGTGAGAACCAACCCGTAAGAAATCTAGGCTGGGGTGTGGAAGATCTTTGATCAGAGGAGTGGAGCTGCAGAAGAGTCATCCCACAAGGAGTACTGGCAGCAAGTGACCCAGTTCTAAGATGGCTTTTCCTAACTGGCTGAATTCCACGGTGTGTTCCCTGCCACTGCATGAGGCCACTTGCTAAGGCTTTAGCTCTTCAAACCCATGTCCTTGAGGCTTTGAGATGGACCATAATCCAAGCTGAGGATTTAATCAGCCTCTGTCTGCCATGAATTCAATGCTGAGGAATGAGGAAAACACAACAA
This sequence comes from Chloroceryle amazona, assembly GCA_027560015.1. Lineage (NCBI taxonomy): Eukaryota > Metazoa > Chordata > Aves > Coraciiformes > Cerylidae > Chloroceryle > Chloroceryle amazona. The sequence goes on from JANHFX010005702.1 coordinate 16,257, forward strand.
CCTGTAGCATCCCAAGCAGTGGAGACTTAGGAGTGCAAACAGTCAACGTGTGATGCGTGTGCACACCATTTTGGGCTGACACTTGCCCACAGCCTTTGAGCTGTAGCTATTTCTAACTGTCCTCTAGTTGAAGCATCCCAAATGTTGAAGCTTTTGCTGACCCAAGTACTAACTGAGTGTTGCAATTTCTTGGCAGCCTTCGAGGATATGCTTGAAAACCCCTTGAACAGCACTCAGTGGATGAATGATCCGGAAACTGGGCCTGTCATGCTACAGATCTCTCGAATCTTCCAGACGCTGAATCGCACGTAGAGGGGGATGCCAGGCCACTGTGCCACTTCCTACTGTCCCTCACCTCACCACCTCCTCGACGGGAGGGGGCAGGGATTGCTTGTGGAGGGGGCAGATGGAAGGGGAGGGGAGGAGATCCTGTCGGGATGAGGTGTCTCGCACGAGAGCTTATGTAGTTACAGCCAACTGCAGTGAATTGCCTTGTGGATTTAGTGTTAGTGGAAGAGGCTTGAAGACGTGTTTATGTTTTCAGGTATTAGGTTTAAAATAAAAGTATATCCAAAAATAGGAAAAGGTTTTGTGAAAACAGTTAAACTGATTGTTGGAAAGAAATCTGATTTTGCTTGTTAAAAAGGCCTGTGACAGTAGTTTTCTAGCCAGTTTTGCTAGCATCTGGCTAGTGTTTACAAAAGGTCACTGACCACTAGCATAGGATATTCATCATCTCCATACAGTATTAATTTATGGCTATATCCAATTATAAAAACTCTTTTTCAAATCAATTCTTAGGAAACGTTTTTAAAAGTCCCAATACTGGGAGAGCAAGCCCATTTCTGCCCAAGCTCATTTACCTTAAGAGAATAATTCAGAGATGGAATTCTTTTCATAAATAGCATTACTTTTTCCTATTTATTTTCCTCACTACTGGTGTTGCAGCCCCACAGGGGTTCCACTGGTAGGAGATTCTCTGCCAGCCACGTTAAAGATGCAGTATCTCTTTCACAACAGAACTTGCTACCCCAAGAGTTTGGATTCTCAAGTCAGCTGCAGTTCAAGTTCATACTCTGCTATATCCTAGCACAGGGAGAGGGACAGGTTCTCATAGCAGGGCTTTTTCCCTGTTGATGTGCACGGTTTTGGAAAGGGAGATTTGTGGGGTTTTGATGTTGTTTCAAACTGTTTACAAAAAGAGCAACTCATTTGCATGGGGTTTTCTTTGGCCGTCTGTAAAGAAGCAGAACCACGTAGGATTAGTCTTGTTTCATGTCTTTAAAAGCACGCTTGGAATTGTTATCATCTTTGAGATAGGAGTGGTGTTCCTTGACACTTGTTTTTACCTTGGAAAGGTGGATGATGTCAGGCTGTGTCTTTCCTGTTTTCTCAGAAGGCTGACTTGAGATTTCAGCCAGGAGTTGTGAGCCTTTCAGAACAGAACTCACTGGGCACATCAGCTGATTCTTACGAGTGGCCTCTGCAGGTTGTTACCTTTTTAACAGTCTGAACAAAAATGGGGTTTGTTTTCAAATGAGTGAAACACAACTGACATCTGTCACTATCCCTGCCACTCATGGCCCTTTTTTGGTTGGTTTTTTTTTTTTTTTGAAAGGCAGGCTGGCTGAGACCTGCCTCTCCAAAATGCAGAGGAACCAGATGGAGACCCCGTCCTTAAACAGCCCGGAGGTGTCCTGTCAGATCCTGAACTGCTCTGCAAGTCACCTTGTTAAGTGTGGGGGTTTTTAAACAAAAAAAAAATGCAACAAGATACAACCCGAAACCCTACAACAAGTTTTGGCCTGAACTTGGCATCCGATCTGTGCTGTTATGCAGCTGAGGTGCTGAACTTGCCAATTTCACATAATTAATATGAAGGGTGGGGAAATCAAAGCAGCATGAGATTTTATCTGGACTTTCTATCCCAGGATGATTATTTTGTTTTTTTGTTACTTGTAAATTCATATGAAGCTTTACAGTTTGTGACTGCTGAACTCTTTACTTCTACATTTAGAAACAGCAGGTTTTAGAGGTGCTGCTTCTGTTCAAATTGGACAGTAAAACCATTCTCCCGGGCTCTTGCTAAGAATGGATTGACATCCTGACATTAAATTGCAACCTTGGCCTATAGCTATAAAAGCCAAGAACCTGCTCCTGCCACCCGGTGAGTTCAGCACAAGTGCTCAGCAGTAGCTGTGCCTGAATGTTGTAGTCTTATGAAAGGTTTTGATTATTTTTGTTCATTTTTTTCTTGCCCCCTGAAGTTTTTTGCCTGTAGTAGCAGCACAAGTCATTATTACTTGAAGCTCTTAAGGATAGAGCCTCGTGTCATTCTCTACCAATCAGGATTTTTATAAATATTCCTTTTAATGAGTGTTTTTAGAAGGAAAGGTGGGGAAAATTACCCTGTGGTTTGGTGGGGATCTGAATGAATAAGGCCAGGTTCAGACTCAACAAGCGGCTACTTCGGTAGCAGTCTTTGCAGACTGGAGAGGCTCCTTGAAATGCTGCTTTTGGCTTCCTGCTCAGACTCAGGAGTGGCTGTAGAGCTTCCAGACAGACCAGGCAAGGATCAGCTGTCAACTTTAGAGTCATCTAAAGCTTTGGCATCTGGTTTGCTGGCAGAACCGGGGGGGACTGGCCATATGGCCAGAGTGAGCAAACCCATCTCGCCCGTACTGGCGACGGGAGGAGCTGCCCCAGGACTCTCTGTTGCTGCTGCCAGGGCAATGCGGATGCTGAACTTGAAGCAGCTCCCCAGGTTGTAGGGGGTTGGAGCTGCTTGTGTTCCTGATGAGCACTGTCTGACCCACTTCAGAGGAGTGGAATTGTGCATTTCTAAGGGCAGAGGTTCTGCTGCTTGTGTATCTCTGCGTAACCCCCCAGCAACGGGATCAGCGCGCTGCTGCCAGGACCTGCTAATGAACCGTGCACGTTCTGCAGTGTCAGTCTGATCAGGGTGATAAAAGCTATCAGAGCTGCCTCCCTTGCTGTGCCAGAGCAGAATCAGTGCCACTGAAGTGAGGGGAGGAAAAGAAGCAGTAAAACAAATCATGCTCGTGTGATAGAAGGTAAGACGTGGCCAGGTTGTGGCTGGGTTCACCAGCAGAGCCTGCTGTGGCAGCAGCACTGAGAGAGCGTAGGGATAAAGGAATACTGCATCTTTAAAATGCTGAGGGCTTGAGAATATGTGATTATTTCTGGATTCATTATCCCAGAGCTCAACACTTCCACAGCTGAAGTGTTGGAGAGGGTGCTCTTCTGTTCTGCCCAACAGTCCTCTTGCTTGGGGTGGCTTTAACATCATCCTGCTTGTGTTTCCAGTGGCCCGTAGCTGAAAGAGGCCAGACTTTCAGAGGTGTGATGTTTGCAGCAGGGTGTGGATATTGATTTAAAGCAAACAAAAACTACCCTTGAGGTTAAACCCTTGAGGAATTTATCAGGACCTCAGAGGTGGTGTTGGGGTATGAGTTAGTGGCAGATGAGGGAGCTGTGTTCCCCCCGTCACACCAGGGCTCCTTCATCACAGGCAATGGAGGGGGTTTGTGTGTCCGCTGGGTTTACACAGGCATTGGTTAGCCCAGATTTGACAAAACCTGCAAAGACCAGAAAGATCCCTGCTGCTGAGCGCAGACGGGGCTCCGGGCACAAAAGAGTGTGCTGGGCAAGAGCTTTGCCTGGCTATAAATTGTCCTTCTCTATGGCTGAAGGGTAGAGGAGTGGTGGACCTGGTCTGGAAGCCAGTGAGAGGTTCCTAAGCATGTGGGGATAGAAAGGTTTGAGGTTGGTTTGTTTTTAAAAAAAGAAACACAAAGCTTTTGTGAGGAAGAGCTACTCATAGGAGTAAGGATGTCCAGGTTCAGGTCCTGTGCTTGCATCCCTGGTGTTCAAGTTATAACTGGCAACGATGTGTCAGGTTTAAGTGTCTCACAGCATGGTCAAGGGAATATTTGGTGGCCTGTGAAATCAAGCAGTAAGGAGGTGGGGTGGTGGGTGGCTCATATAGCATCTGTTTCTTACAGTTCCCATCAGGTGACACAGACAATCTTCTACCTTTTGCTATTAGGTGGCTGTTGCAAGCTAGCTATTTATTTAATACACCTACCTTTAGGATTCTGTCATCCAAACACTGCTGGTTTTAATCGAGATGTATTATATGGAAGTTTGTTCTCAGGGCTTCGTATTTCTACTCTCTTTGTAGGGGGATGCTTTTAAAGGGATGTATTTGGAAAAAGTGCTGGTGGCTGCTTGACAATTTGGACCTTGATTGTCTTGACTTGTGAGCCTGAGCTGGTCTAACTCCTCCTAAACCTCTAGTGTCTGGTCCAGCCCAAAGAATCTGCCACTCTTTAGACTCTCCCCGGGCAGTGATGCGAGTCTTCCTGTGAGATTGCTGCATCACTCTGGACATGGCCACACGAGATTACCCAGCTACTTCACAGCTCGCTGGTCTTTACACCATGTCAAGGACGCTTCTGTTCTCCATGCAGCTGGAAAATGAACTTGCACGGTTTCTAAAGCAGTCGTCGGCGTGCTCCGGCTCTTCTGAGGTGGTGCAAGGTTCTCTCCTCCAAGAGCCCTCAAACCTCCAGCCCACTGCTGCTGTTGGCTGCTTACAGCCCCTGTCACAGGCATGTCCCAGAACCTTCACCCTCATTTCTTTCCTCGCTCTCCTGGAACCAAATTTGTCTTTTGGAGATTGATCTTCATATCCAAGAAACGCTTAAGTGGCTATTGAAATATTTTTTTAGTTAGGACTGTTACAATTATTATTATTATTATTATTATTTTTAGGCATTGTGATTCATGGTCTGAGGATCTTTTAATATGTCTTGAAAGTTGTTTAAGCATTGCACCAAACGAATGTACAGCAACGTTGTTGGCAGATGTTGCCTGGGGAAGATCTCCGCTGCAGCGGCCACGTTCTGAAAGCCACGAGCATTTCATCCCAAGGAAATGCCCTGATTTTCTACTTTTAATAAATAACATTTTTCTTAACTAGCAGAATAGCGGCGCTTGCAGCTGAGTGTTCCCATCTGATCATAAGTCCTTGTGCTTTGAGGCATAAGCAAACCACTGCCTGTACCCTCCCCTCTGGGCCGATCGCTGCTCTGAAGGGTTTGCGGTGGCCGCTGTTGAGGTTGGACAGTCGGGGGGGGTGGCTGGGCCAGCAGCCTCTGTGGCCCTGCAGAGGGGACAGCAGGCGGTGGCCGCTGTGCCTGTGTGACTGTGCTCTCACCGTGGTTGTTCTCGCCTGCATCCTGACACCTAGGTGTTACAAAAAAGGGGTGGTTTTTTAAGGACTTCTTGCCCTAGATTTGAAGATCTTCAATGCAGATCCTGTTTGCAGCATGTGAACTTCAATAAATGTAAATGCATTAAATTCTTACTGAATTGGGGGTATAGTTTTATATCGTACTCTGGGGAAGAGGGAAGAAATTGGATCACGTTTTAAACCAAGCCCCGCAAAACAAAGTGTCTTTGCAGCAGGTAAGAGGCCTGTAGAGATTTTAAATTTGTGTATTTTTATCATAGTTTAATGAACTGCCCACGAATGTGACTTGCTCTCCAGCACTTGCCACGAGGCAGCACTGGTAAAATGATATTGCAAGGTACTGACTTAACATTTTTCATTTCGCCTGTGTGTAAAGGAATTAGGTCCAGCATAGGATGGTTTTTCTCTGACACTGACGTGTGGCGTGTCCCTCTGGCTCCGAGCTGGAGCGTTACTGGTAAGAAGCTTAACCAGAGCCTGTGGAATTCAGGGTTCATTCTGGACACCCTCGCGTGGGTCACTGACCTCTCCCCGATGGGAACGCCAGGAGGCTTTGCTCCCGTGCAGCAGCCCTCCAGGCAAACAGTGAGAAATTCGGCTGATTTGTTGCTGATTTAAACTGTCTCTGTCATCTACCGAGATGTTCCTGGGAGTTATCGAGGTCAGTAGCAAAGCCAGACCTGCCCAGCCTGAAACAATCCCCTACGTCTAGCGTGGGGAGAAGTACCCACCACCGTGTCCAGAATGAATGCTGAGTCTTTAAACCTGCTCACCCAGACCCACTGAAGACACTGATGTTATGTGTGCTGTAAATTTATAATATATATCTTAAAAATAAAGGGTTTTTGATTTATTACAAGGTGTTCTGAAACATCATTTACAGGAGCAGCAAAGCTTTGTGGATCCACGTCGCTCCACGTTCCTTGTATCTGCAGACTGCTGGAAATGTTTCTCAGCAAGTAAGGTGTTTCCATAGCGGGTCAAGAAACCTGCAACAAAACTTGGGCAGAAGATCCTGGGTTTGCACCTGGAAGATTTTTCTCTATTTTCCAGGAGAAGTTGTGTAGATAAAACTCATTGCTAGGGCTACGTGAGACACGATGGGGTGATCCCCAGGGAAGGACTGATACCGTTTAAGAGGGATTTATCTTAACTGATACATTGGAAACCTGTTCTCCCCCCTGCCAGGAGGGAACCCTCATTCAGGAAACCAGCTGGAGCAGCTGGGGTGGGAGGCAGGGATCAAACCAAAACACCCTCCTCGGTTCCATGGTGCCTGTGCTGGGGCAGAGGGCTGGGGAGCACCACTGAGCCTTGCCCAGGTGGTTGCCTTGGAGGCACCTGAGGAAGAGGGTGAGGCAGCTCCTCAAGGAGAGCTGGGGTTCTTGGCATTTTCACACCATGTTCAGGGCGCCTGCCAGGAGCCTGTTTGTTTAGCACGTTACCACCACTGGTGAGGAGCTTGGAGTAATTTTCATTGCATCCCGTGAAAGATGGAGGATTAGAGTAGGAGACATGGAAACGCGTGTCGTTCGGTGCAGGTTTGCTCACGTGCTGGTGTTCTCTTGGTGCTGGGTGACTCCTAACTCCGATTTCTTTTAATGCACGGATCAGGCTGCAGGACAGCTCAAAGGTCCAGCTCTCCACTGATTTAAAACTAAAACACAACTTAAAAAAACCCCAATGCATTTAAAGCAACTTGTGGTATAGCACTGGATAATGGCACAGATGAACTGAAACTGGTACGGCGGGTCTGGGCAGAAATCCACACCTTAAAAATTCAGAAGTGCTGCTGTCCGGGTACCAAGATGGGTTGTAATTGGCACGGTGCTTGTCGGCTCTCGAGATGAGAAGTGCTTTTGGCACGGTGATGTGTTGCCAGAGTTCTCTGGCAGTGATAATGAGAGAGGCTCGATGCTGCTCCGGCCCCAGAGCCGCCTCCAGCAAAGCCCAGCTCCGTGCTACGAAGGGTGGGGAAGGTAAGTACAGGTTGCACTTGGCTCGGTGTTGGCAAGGTGAGACATTACTAACAACACACACGGCGTGGCAAGAGTGTCATTCCCAGTCCCTCAACGGGTGGTTTACTGGAGCCTCTCCCAGCAAGCTGGGCAGCGCTTGGGCTGCCTCCCTCCTGGCGCTCGCTACTTGTGCTGACCCATAACATGGAGCAGAATGTTGGACAAGTACCTGGCCGGCTCCTCTAGAGAGTGGGTGCCTGGAGTGGGTTCCTAGGGGAAGGAGGAAGGGGCAGATGCTGCCCCGGGTAGTTCCTGTGCCCAGGCAGCCTGATGTGCCCAGATCAAGGCTGTGGTCCCCTCTGTGACAATCCCATCAGTTGCTCTGCCCTCAATCGTGTTATTTTATTCTCATGGTGATTTTACTGTAAGAGAGGAACTAGCCAAAGGAAGCAGCTCTGGAACCTGCTGTGGATGCTTTGCTGTAGGGGAAAGGGCTTTGAGGCAGAATTAATGGAGCAAATTCTTTTCTCTTGCTATTCAAAAGCCTTCACTTCAAAGGGAAGAGTTGCACTGGGGAGCTGGACCATCGCTTGGTGGTTTGGCCCAGGAAAATGGCTTGGAAGGGGGCAGGTCTGTGGTGTGCACGTGTGAACAGTGTCAGATACGAGTGCCTGCGAGCGTGATCTGAGAAGGGACAGCGGTGCCTGAGCCCCTTGTATCCAGTGTCACCAGGAATCTGGTCACGGGTGGAGCTGGGGGAGGGACATCAGTAACTCGAGATGTGCTGGACCAAACCAGGCTGGACCAAAATAAACCTGGAGAGGTGACCAGCTCCCTCAAACCCGAGGCTGTAAGTGAGGTGCCTGGCCAAAGAGCTGCTGCCCAAATAAAAGGTCTGAGTTCAGAGCCTGCTTGGGGCTCCGGGGGA
>JANHFX010005703.1:0-94105 GCA_027560015.1 Chloroceryle amazona
CCTGCTCTGGTTGCAGATGGCCCTGCTCCCTGCAGGGGGTTGGACCAGATGAGCTTGAAAGGTCCCTTCCCACCCAACCCATTCTATGAATTCAGCAGCAGAGTAAGCTGCTTTATGAGCAATATGGGAGCGAAGATCAGGATCTCACATGTGAATTGCCTGCTTGATACCTGTTATTAGAAATAGTCTTTCACCAGGGGATAGTCTGCTAAAGTGGTTGCAGAAGTTTATTTGATCATAAAAAATATATATAAAAAACACTCCTAATTTTTTTGGCTAGTTTAGGAAACAAAATAGTGCTCGTGGTCATGAATAAGCATGGCAGAATTTCAAGTAATCCCAGGTTTCTGCAGCTGGAGCCCCAAATCAAGTGTGTGGTGGGGCAAAAGTGGACTGGGATACTGGACGGTGCCAGCCCTGGCACTGCTGCCTGTGATGGAGCTCTCCTGGGCTTAGTTTTCATGATGGCTAATAACTCTGTGATAAATGCCAGTGAAGCAATTCTGAGATTTAGTGGGCAGCAGTACTCCTGTGAGCAGGAGGAGCTGGGGACAGATATATTTTGTTCATTGCCTGCTGTTCATCAGGCAGTTTGCTTTACTTGCCCAGATGCCTGTACCAGGGCTTTGTATCTGCATCTCTTCTCCAAAAGGGAAGACCACAAGGTGATTTAAATGAAGCTGTTATCACAGTATTTTGCCCACACCTTCTCGGACCTCCTCTTTTCTTTTTGGACTGTTTTCCAATTCAGGTTTTCTAACGACATTGTTAAGGAGATTATTTTTAGGCATTATTTTTGTTCGTTTTTTTTTTCTCCAAAGCACCTGCAAATCTGAGCATGGAGAACTTTCCTCCTCTTGCCAGTTACTCAAAAGATCATCTCTTTCTGTGCAAATTGACTTGGAGACCTTAAGCAAAATATGGAACCAGACATTTTCAACGTGCATTTCAAGAAATGTAATATGAAAAAATCTTGCTATGTTATCCCCCAAAGCTTTATAGCAAGACACAAAGGTTTTAAGGTTTCAAAATGCAAACCTGGATAAAAGATTTCAAATGGAATAAAAGACACATGTGATAGCTCTAGAACCATTTGAATGGTACAAAGGAGAAGTAATGCTAACTATTCCAAGTTCTCTAAGTGAGTAATTGCCAAACTAGTTGCCAGACCTGTTGGTATTTGTAAAGGTAAAAGAGGAGGGGGTGGCAGAGTGACGATTCCCTCAGCTCTGGGCTTATTCTTACTTGAAAACCCCTTTAATTTAAATGCAGATGCTCATGCTTAAGGGATCTGAGCAGTGTTGGCACAGAAACAAGGTGTGCAAGTGGTGGTGGCATTTAAGTGACTGAATTCATAGTAGTGAGGAGATAATTTCTCTGAGAAGTGCTGGAAGTGATTCAATTAATGAACCATTTTGGTCATAACCTGGATGGGAAAGAAGAAAAGAAAAAAAAGTGCTATCAGCACATGTTCTTCTTTACCATTCTGTGCAGAGTAAAGGATGCCAAGAGACAGCTGCCTGCCAGGCTGCAGAAAGCACAGGGGTATGGAGAGAAGCAAGGAAATTCTGATAGTTGTCTGGATGTACTTGCCTGTGGTCCATAACATCTGTTGCTGTAAGGATTCAGAAAGGACTCGGGGATGAATGCATCAGACTCGTACAAATTTCTGCTTCTGCTCTTTGGACAAGTGCAGTTGCAACTTGGACCCCAGACTAAACAAACAGGAGGTTTTTGTAGAAGTGCACTTGGATTTTTCCACGTTTCCTCCTATAATCAGTTACTTGAAATGACACACTGTGGTTTTGATGTGCATTTCAAGTATGAGACTGGATGCGTGACTTTTTACGCTGAATAATCCGGTCTCTCCAATACTGAGGCTGAGAGAGATGAGTTGGGCTTGGAGTTTGAAACTTCCATTCCCTGTTTCTAGAGACTTTTAGTGTGTGTGGGATCCTCCTGATGTGAGCTGTAGCTTTGTGCTGGGATTTTTCCTCGCTCAAAGTTACACTCAGTGTTATCTCGGAGATCAACAGAGAAGTCCTGGGGAAAGCCAGGCTATAGGCTTTGACATAAAAAAATCCTCCCATCCTTCTTGCCTGCCATCGGAGAAGACCCTCGGAGGTCACTGGAGACCTTAAAATTCCAGAATTTCACTTTCCCTGTACTTTTTATTTGCAACTTTTATTATAAAGCATCCTCACTTTGCAAAAAAAACCCCTATAGTCTTCTCTTTATATTTCTAGCAGCCTGGAGGGATTTGCATCCTTACATGTTGCTTCTGTTTTGCTCCCAGGCTACTCAAGAAGGAGAGGACCTGGATAAAGATTTCACTGAGGAAACAATAAAAGAGTACGATGGGAATTATTACGATAGCTATTATGACCGAACAGTCTCTCCTGATATTGGCCCTGGCATGCCTGCTAACCAGGACACCATCTACGAAGGGGTAAGAGAGTTAATTTTCCATTGTGGGAAGCCTCGTTCAAAATGTTGGTCCTCCCATCATTTAAAGTGTAGAGATTAGCAACACAAAAACCATTTGAGAGCATCTCGCTTGGATTCGTCCACCTCCAACACGTGTTTTGTGTGAGGCAAGGAAGAGGTGCCCTGTTTTTCGATACAAATATCTGCAGCCCTTTGGTTGCAGAAGTTGTCCCAGGATTTCCAGTTCCTGCTCGGAGTGGTGATGCTGATGCAGGCAATGTCCTCTCTGACTGTCTGGCTTTGTGTTTCTCTTGTGTGCTGCAGATCGGTGGCCCCCGGGGCGAGAAAGGACAGAAGGGAGAGCCTGCCATCATTGAGCCGGTAAGGACCGTCTGTGGTTTGGGGGTTTTGGTTGGTTTATTTTTTCCAAGGAGAAAGGTAAAAGGGACATGTTCAGTTTTGGTTGGTTTTTTTCCCAAGGAAAAAGGTGCAGGGGGTATGTTTGCAATGGCTTGGTGCTCTCAGTGGTGTAGCTGGGAGGAAAATTTAGCATGAAAGAATTACTTGGTTCATTTAAAAACTTTTAATGCACAATACTGTAATTTATTGAAAAAAAAAAACCCAAACCAAAACAGAAAACAACAAAACCTTCAGAAGTGACCTAAATTATGAAGGAAGTGCAAAATTTCCCATGAAATCTCTCATTTAGCAAACTAAAGCCTAGGCCTTTTAGAATTGCAGCATCAGGACACGTCTCGCCTCTCCGGGGGTTTGGAAGTGCCCCCGGCTCGGCAGCGAAGCCGCTTCCCCGAGCACCCGCAGCCGGTGGCCGGGTCATATCCTGACCTGAACTTTCAGCTTGGGGCGGGCTTTAATTGTGCAACTAATGGGTTCATCTCTGTGGAAATAAAAAGGTTCTCCCTGCACAGAGTTATGGGAGAGGAGAGGTTTGCTCCTACACTGCTTCAGGGTGCCACCAGCATTCTGCTTTCAGAGAAATCCTGTGTCATCCCAGGAGGGACACCCGGTGCTCTCTGTCTTTGCAATTCTACCCTGGCCTCTTTCTGAAGTTGTTTTTCTTTCTTAAGAGTGGTTATAAGCTGCCCATCTGCAAAAAATATAGGTACCCAACTGAGCACCCCACTAGGTGAGGATGCTGCCAGTCCCCAGCTGCCCTCACGATGGGGACAACTGGTTGTAGCTCAGAAGTGCCAGCTGAGCAGAGCAAGAGGCTGTTGGTTGTTGGCTGTGCGGCCGTCCCTCGTTGCATGTCAGGATGCTGAGGTACCCCTGTGTCTGCTCCTCCCTGGGCTGGAGACAGGGCTTTGGGTCTTTGCAACCACCTCTCCTTGTCCCCAAAGGGTCAAGAGCACGCTCGCTGCACACCAGCAACTCAATTAACCTAATTTTGCTTGGCAGAGGGCCAGCACGGCGCCCGGTGTCGGGGCAGCACTTCCCATCGCTCCGAGGCCGTTATTTCTCTGTTAATTCTTCCTCTCTTTCCTTCTTTGCCTGACACTTTTGTGGATAGCAGCGGGGGGGCCGGGGAGAAGCTGGGGTGCAGCAGCAGGGCTTGCAAAGGCTCAACGCGTGCCTTGTGAAAGCATTTCCAACCTTCCCTTCCTTCTCTTTCTTTCTGGGTCTCGCTCTTGCTCCGCAACCAAAAGGAGGAGCGAGCGATTGGCTTCTCGGGGGTGGGGGCCACTGAACCCCCCAAAGATGACAGCAGAAACCCAGCCTGCCCCATCCAGAACCAATCTGAAAGGCTACAAAGCCTACAAAGTTACGTTTAATCATCCAGAAGGAATTTGGCTGCCTTTGCTATTTCAAAACAGTGGAGCACGTACAGCTTTTGCCAGAAAGTAAACAAGACCAAATGCCGCCTTTTCCCTCTCCGTGCGGTTCCTCTTACTTGTGTGGAGAGAGAAATTCAGATTTGCTGTGCTCTTCGGTGCTTTTTTTTATCTTCTTTTTTTTTTTTTTTTAATGGGAGTTGCAGCAGAAGGGGAATAAAAACCAAACGCAGCAGTGGGATTCTGCTGGGCTTTTTCCCCCCCCCCTCTCCTTTTCCATCAAACCTCAATCCTTGCTCGGTGCTGACGCTCGCTGGAGCAGCTGGGCAGCACAAGCAGGAGAGGGATGCTCAGTGCAGCCAGGGATGGCTGGACCCCTCTGTATCGCAGCTCTGGAGGCACCAGGCACTACCTTCACCTCCTGCAAACGCTCTGGCCCTCACAGGGGAGGACCCTGGGGCTTAGATCTACCTTCAGGGGCAGTTTGATCAGCCTTTTCATGGCACCTCTGTGTGTTGCAGCCAGATTTGGGGCTGTTTCTGTATATTAGCTTCACTTGTGGGTAGCTCCTGAGTGTTGATGTCATGGAAGCAACACCTTGTTTTCCCCTGGGACAGTCCCAAATCCATGCTTTGCTCTCTGTTCCCAGGACACTTGCCCTCGGTGGTGTCCCCGCACTGGTCCTGGTCCCCAAACCCTCCACGTTTCCATTGCTCCTGTTGATGAGCAGTCATATAAACAGTGAGGGTTTCTTGCTGAGGAGAATCTCCAGATGTCCCTAAAGCTAGAGCTCAACATAAACCAACAGATAAATATGGGAAGATGCCAAGGATGTTTGCATTGCAAATTGGCTAATTAGCCCAGACTCTTCCCTCATGCGAAGGAGCGTCCCAAGGCTCTGCAGCCAGCCGTGGGAAGCAGAACTTCAGTGCTGATCATGCTTAGACCGTGGTAATCCTGGCACCCAGCAGCCCAAAAATGTCCTGGGCAGACTTACGTGGGCCATGGTGCTCTGCACAAGCCTAGAGACCATGAGTAGTTTCTGTTTTGGAGCCTGCCACACCAAAACGTGCCATCACTGGTCTCAACAGGGATGGACTTTGGGGTGTCCGTATAGGGAAAGGTTTGCTGGGTCATCTGGGGTTTTCTGTGCAATGTCCTCATTACGTGCCTGAGAAGGAGCCAGCACTTAGTTGATGTGGTAGGGGACACTTTCTCCAGCAGCAGAGCTTGCTGCTTCTTGGTAACCAACAACAAATAGCTCATACTTAGTGCAGGTTGGAGGAATGTTGTGTAGGATTCACCTCTGATTCCTCCCAGAAGAAAGCAGTGTCTCTGTGGCAGTGAAGCTGCTGTCAAAGTGGGCACAGGGTGAAGCTGTGAAGAACTTCCCAGGCGTGCCTGTGATGATAGCAGCAGAAAGTTTCCCCAATTCCTCCAAATAAAACATAAACCAGATTTTAAATGAGGTGGTAATGAGTAGTATGGACTCTGGGAAAGACAGAAAATAGTGCTGGCCATGCATGAGTGGTACAGAAACATCCATCCTACTAATGGAAGAAGGGATGGATCATGGCAGTACATTTTACCCTATTTTTCTTCTTCTGGGCTTAGAGACTGTGGCTTTTGGGGGCAGGAATGCCTGGATTTTCCTCTAGATGTTTCAGATTCATTCAACTCAGCCTCATCTGCTGTAGTGGCTCCTGTGGGGTCAGCCAAGGCTTTCTAGCCCAGGAGACTGGCCAAGGGTGACCTAAGACATGTCCCCCCACACTTGCTTCCTCTGAGCTTCTCCCATATGAGCCGACTGCTTATCTACAGATTTTTAACAGGCTGATTTATCCCAGGGGAAAAATGTCCCTGTTTGCTACAGATGAGCTGGCAAATGCTGGGGCTGCTTTGGCTCGACCTGGGTGCTGTTAGGGGCATGGTCACTGGTCCAGAAATAAAAGAGCAGTGATCACTGTGAGGCACTTCCCAGCAGATCATCCTGATGCCTTCTGGAAAGCATTTGCCAGCTTTATTGGGAGGTTTCTTTCCTGACATTTACACACCCCTGAGGGGTGGGGAAAAATAAAAAAGCGAAGGAGAAAACCTCGATTCTGCTGAATACACGATAGACCTGATTTAAAGTTATGACAAAATATTTAGATTAAAAGGAATGGAATAACATTATTCTACCGTTTTGCCCACACAGTGATTTCTTAGGTACACAGAGTAAATCACAGCGTGCAGTCTGCTGGGAAAGTCATTTTAGAAAAGCATCACCATTTGATTATTAACTTTTAAGTCTAGAAACAGCTTCTTCCTGAAGAGAAGCTCTTTTCCTGCTCCAGCACCATCAAGGCTGGACATGCCCCGGGGTCTGCCCTTTGCCTGGCCACGACCCCTGGAGAAGGGGTGGTCAGGAGGGTGAACCTGGGGGGGAAGAGCTGTTTTGCTGTTCCCTGGGTGATTCAAACAGATGGCATTTGGCTTTTCAGTGGGCAGCACCTTCTGTGCCTCTGGCAATGGGGACATGGGAGATGTCACCCAGAAAGTGTGGAAACCCTTCAGCTGTGGGATGCTTAGCCCATGCAGCAAGACCTGAAATATTTAAGAACAGATAAAGCATTGGGCTTTCCAGCCCTGTAGTCAAAGTGACTTTGAGGATGTGCCTTGCTAATCACTTTTTTTTTCCTTCCTCTTGCTCAGGGCATGCTGGTGGAAGGCCCACCTGGTCCCGAAGGCCCAGCAGTAAGTGGCATTTTGTCTACACCTTGCACTGAAGGATGCGTGTGGCTTTGGGCTGCTGGGTACACGTGGAGGGCTCAGCACACAGCACTTCTATGCCCGCAGAGCTCTTTGGGATCCAGTTTCTCATACAAAAATAAACAGAAAGTTCTAATTCTTTTCTTTTCTTTTTACAAATAATAACACCTTTTTCTTTAGTGGCTTATTTTTTTTTTTTCTGTCTTTGCTGTTAGGGTCTTCCAGGACCTCCAGGACCAACTGGACCCGTGGGTTTAATGGGTGACCCTGGGGAGAGAGTGAGTACTCATGGTTTTCCTCTCTTTGGCTGAAATCTTAGGTCATTTGGTGTGTACAGAGTGGGACTGTGGTGTGTTGCTGGAGCCCTAAATTACTGCTCATCCTGTAATAGCAATCTCCTCTGAGTCAGCCCCAAAAGCAGCTTATGGTAGGGCACAGGGCAGAGCTTTGCTTCCAGGGACAAAGGCTTGGGGAGCAACCATGCTCATCAAATCCATTAAGCAGTTTTTTTCCCAGGTTAAGACCAAGAGTAAGGCCGAGAACCCCTCTCCCCTCTGTTTGCACCCTTTGGCCCATGGCTGCTCGTTCCAGTGCGGGAACTGAGCTGTGGCACTGGGAAAAGAGGATGAGCAAACACACAAACCAGTTGTTAGCACAGTAAAATGAAGTTCAGGGGCAGTTCTGTATCCTCATTCCAGCTGGTGTTGTGAGTGCTGGCAGGGGGTTTGGCTTTGGTTGAGTCCAGGAAGGTCCCATGGTCATGCCAGGCTGGGGGTCTCTCCTTACACCCCTTTTGCATCCCAGGCTACTCCCGGTAGGAAGGTGGCTCTGGTGCAGCACCTGATCTATTCTGCAGGTGGATTATTGGTCTGTACCAGCAAGCCTTAGAGACTGATTCATGTGCTTTAGCAGTGCAGTAACTTGGGGTTTGCATGCTTTGTTTTGATGTCACTTTAAATCAGTTTCATCCCTGGCAGCCGCTGCCTGCAGAAGCCTCTGGCTTTGGGGTGTCTCATCAAAGGCAGCTTTGGGGGCAGTGACCCCAGATCCCCTAGTTTAGCACCACGTTTCAGAGTTGTGTATTTGTTCATTATTGCCCAGTCCTCTCCTGGGATCGGGAATGATCTGGGAGCTGCTGAACTCAAGCCTTGGGTCAGTAAGTGGTGCACGAGCACTGAGCAGCGAGAGCAGACTGAGAGGGGATGTGATCGATGCTCATCAATATCTAAAGGGTGGGGGTCAAGAGGATGGGACCAGACTCTTTCCAGTCATGCCCAGCAACAGGAGAAGGGGCAGTGGGCACAAACTGGAACCCAGGAGGTTCCATCTGACCACGAGGTGAAACTTCATTGGTGTTGGGGTGTCAGAGCCTGGCCCGGGCTGCCCAGAGAGGTTGTGGAGTCGTCTTCTCTGGAGAGATTCCAAACCCACCTGGACACTGCAATCCTGGGCCCCCTTCTCTGCATGAACTGGTTTTAGCAGGGAGATTGGCTGAGATGATCTCCAGAGGTCCGTTGCAAGCCCCACCATTCTGTTTTGGGTGGTGGAGCACCAGAATGGGGGCTGTGCTGGCAGGAGAAGAGCAGCTCCTGCCTGGCTGCAGCCCAGCAGAGTGACGTGTGGGGCCACAGACTGGTGCAGCAGCAGCACAGGGGACAAGTGTACCAGCAGCAGTCGTCTCACATGAGTAAATACTTTGATTTCAGCAAGTTTGTGTGAGGAAAACAAATGAAGCTTGGAGCTTGACACTGTTTCGGTGCCTTGCTGCATCTTGCTGAGTGCAAATACACTTTCAAAGTAGTTTCTGCTCTTCTGCTTCTTTCATCTGGGGAATGGGGCTCCCAGCAGCTCTAACACCAACCTTCACTGGTGGCTCATTGTGACCTGAGGCATCTTGACAGCCCTGATAGCAAAACTGGCAAAAACTGTGCCCGGAGGTGGATTTCTGAAGGCAGCCTTGGTTGGAAGTCGCTTTTTGCAGAGTTCCTCCTGGAAAGCGCTGGAGGGAGGAAAGCAGCAGCGTCACAGATCACAGGAGATGTGCCTGAACACACAACATCCCGCTGCTGTCAGTGCTGTCACCCAGCAAATGCAAAACACCTTTCCGAGGAAGGGAGCGCTTGTTGGCACCTGCTCCCCTAATCTGACCGCCGAGGTGCCGAGCGCCTTTTTCTGACAGACCAGGCCACCCATTACCTGTCTCAGGCTCACGTGCACTGCAGTGTCCTCCACCCATCCAGCACTTGGTTTCCAGATGGGCAGCTGCATCCCATTTGCCTCCTGGGAGCTCAAGAAGGATGAGCTGGGGTGACCTGGGCTCTCTGTATTTCTAGGGCGGCTCCTCTCCCAGCCGCCAAGGTTGTGCTCATCTTCCTTCGGCTCATCAGCAAAAAGCAAGAGGTGGGGAAAATGCCTCTCTGCAGTTTGGTGTTCTTCCAAATTGCCATCCCATTGGGGTGGGCTTGGGACCCCTGGGACCTGACTGCCTTCCCCAGGAGGGGTTGAGTTCCCAGCTTTCCTGCCTGCTGGAGGACAAAGCAACCAACTGGCTCCAAACCTTCATTATTCACCTCCCAGCTCAATGACAAGCACGTTGCAAAATACAACCACTGAGTGCAGGCCAGCAATGATTTTATTTCTCTGGGAAGCATCTGCTGAGGTTTTAAGGTGTACTTGAGGAGATTACTCTGGTGTTGGGGCATTCTCCAGGCAATGACCCTAACCTGAGCCCTGTAATTTTTTTTTTAATTAAGGTTCTTTGTTGCCTTGTTGGTCCTTGGGGACTTGGCTGGAGTCCACTGACCACTGAGCTCCCCACATGGCCCCAGGCCACTGCTGTAGAGACCCCCACCTCATTTACACTCCTGGTGTATTTATTGTTTTTTTGATGGAACAGTAATAATGTTTCTTGTGGTTGTGACATGATTGAGAACGAGAGGCCCTGACTGTGCTCCATCGATCGTGCCTGCAAGCTCAGAAAGTCAATACACAGCTGCGGGCTCAGCCTGTGGCTGGGAGCCAGGGCCACTGCTCAGAGGGGTTGGCTTAACCCTCGAGACACCACTGTCCTTGTTCCTCCTGCACTACTCCAGTAGAAGGACCAAGAGAGGGCTCTGCATCCTTGGGTGTCAGCCTTCATAGAAGATGGGCCAGCTGGGCAAGGTCCCAGAAGTGCCTTGCATCTTGCGGTGGTCCTAGGATTAGTTAAAAGAACTGTGTGGCTTCATCCTGCATGTGTCCTACATGTTTACACTGCTTTCTCTTCTTCTCCCCTTGATGTGCTGCTGCTTCTTCAAAGAATTCAGTTGCCTGGCAGGATGGCTGCTGACCCTGGTGACGAGGGAAGCTGTATTTCAGCCATTTCTCCAGGCAGAAGCAGACGTTTGCTGGCCAGGCTCCTCTTGAATGGCCATGCAAAGCCAATCAGCAGCAGACACCCTGTCCCCGCCGATGTTGCTCCACACCCTGAAATGAAAGGCATCATTTGCATTCTAGCACAGACAGCACCTCCCCCTTTTCTGACTGTCCAGAACGGAATGTAATGCACCATACTGTGCACAGAGAAGCCACGAACTTGCAGAGCCAGGAATCGCAACTCTGTTGAAATACTCCTTTTCAATTAAAGCAGCTCCTCTTTTAATTTGTTTATTATTAACCCTGCGCACAGCTCATGAATTTACATCGCACTTCTATCTGCACAGCGAGGAGCATTTCCTACGCCTGCATCTGACAGAATGACTTTATTTGCAATCAGGCAGGTGTGCTGCATTAATACACCAACAATGTCAGCTACCTTAATATTGGCCAACACTCCTTTAGCTGGGTTTTATTCCTCGCGGCGGTTGGTTCGTTTCCCCCGCTTGTTTTGCAGCGCGCAGAAGCGCTCGCGGCCCCCGCCGAGCTGCAGAGCAGCCTGTTTGTGGGAGGTTTCATGAGGATGACTTAGGCAGGTTTCTTTGAGCAGTAGGAAGGAGGAAATATGGCACTTTGGAGAGTTACTTCATGGGTGTTCTGGAGGGGAATGAAGAAAGTGGGGAAAATGTGCTCCTTTGAATGGGGTGAGCTGCAGCATGAGAGCAAACTGCAGCTCTGTCCCTGCCCCTGCTGTGTGTTGGAAATCTGGGGTGGCTGGGTGCTCTGGGGCGATCAGCTTCTGGGGGAAAGCTGCTCACAAAGCAATAGCTCTGTCTCCAGAGACCTTGCAGTCATTGCATCCCAATGCAGGATGTCCCTGAGGATTTGTTTGCATCTCAGAAGTATAAGATCCCTAAAATCCTTATTGGGGTTCTGAAGGGCTTGAACTTTTCAAGGTGCCCTATTTTGCATCAGAAGTTTCAGTGTATGCATTCCTTTGAAATATTGCATTGGTGTTCGCACTCAGCCTGGCGTTTTAGAGCACTGCACCAAATGAAAGTTGAAGTTCCCATCCCTGGCTGCTGTATATCAGCAACCTCTATTTACATAATAAGAGTGGCACAGATTTACACCAGCGGAGAGTCTGCCGTGCTGCATTTCTTCAAGGCATTCATGAATTTAAATTTACAAAGTGCTGTACAGGTTTGATTTTCCTCCGGACCATTGCCCCCCGCTGCTCCACCCCAGAAGGAAAAGACCTCACGCACCCAACCTGAAACAAAAAGAGGCATTTATGGATGAAAACATTGCATCAACATTTGTCAGGCAGAGTACACATGGAGAGATAAACAAGTTCATTCCTGATCTGTCATATGGAGGATAGGAGTTAAAGGAGAAGAGAGAGAGGGAAGAAAGTTTATTATATAAAAAGAGCCTGGCCTAAATTATTTATTGTGCTTCTGCTCCAACAGATGGGGCTGCCCTCTGCACCTCATCAGTGGAGTCAGGGACTCCGGTGTCAGCCAGACTAAGTAAACAGCATGAATGTAACATCATGAGCTTGTCTTGAAAAATGGATGGGCTGGTGTGTTATGCAGCCTCCCTTCAGTGCTGAGGGAGCTGCTGGGGTTGGGGTTTGGGGTTGGGGTTTTTTTTTTTTGCTGATAAATCACTGGCTGCAGCGGTGTCTGCTGCAGCACTGGGAGCAGTGTTGTTATTCCAGGCTGGTTGTGGTGCAGAGCTCAGCTCCTGGTCCTCAGGGTTGCTCTGCCCTGTAATTGTGGTGCAGGTCCAGCCACAGCCTGGCTGGGGCAGGGTGGAGCAGTGGTAGCTCTTCACCCCCACCCTGGTGCTGGGCTCTAATTTACTGCTTGGAACTTTGGCTTGAATGGTTTGGGTTCCTTTTCAAGAGGGAGACGACGAGGGCAATGTTAAGTCGAGCATGGTGTAGAGAGAGTGGAAGAAAAGGGAACAAAGGGATGAACCAAGACCTTGCTGGAAGGTGGTAGGGCAAGGAGAACAAATGAAATGGTTTGGTTGTTATTTTGTTTTTTTTTATAATGTTCTGATTTTTAAGGATTTTGTTACCTACTTCCCTTTCCCTTCTCCATTTCCCACCTTTATCCACCTCTTTTTGCCTTGTGAGGTGAGTGTGGAACTTTTGGGGGCAAGGTCTGGCTCTTCCATGTCCCTGTAGCCTGTGATTTGTGGCAGGGTTTTATTTTTCCTTTTCTTTGGTGTCTGCATGGGCTGGAGGGCTTCAGGCAGGTTGAAGAGAGTGAGAACTAACATAGATATTTGTTGCTTACCCTTCCAAGAGCTTTGGGGTATCCACAGATGGGATTTATTATTGCTCTTTACTAAATAGGGGAGTGCCAATTCCTCAAGTTTGAGCTGTTGGCCAGGCAGTCTTGTCTGTCTCATCATGAAATGGGCATCAGGACTCTTCTTGGCCTCACTGGGACATGATCAAGTCACTCTTGCTTTCGGCTCCTTAAGCTGGTGTGAAGATTACGATTAGGCATGCACATTGAGTAGTTGGATGTCATCCTCATTTGCATGTAGGACTGCTGGCTGGATGTGCAAATTTGGGTTAACATGAACTTTTTGACAAGCACGCAGTTGGGAATACAAATAATCTATGGGCTGTCTTAGGAAAATTGGCCATAGTTGATTATTTATAACTTCATCAATAGATCTTTTACTGCATACTTGTTTCTTTACTACAAGTTAAAGATACTCAACTGATGTTAATCAGCACAGCTCCATTGAGATCCTCAGAGTTTTGCTGATTTACAGCTGCTGACAGGATCACTCCATTGTAGATGGAAATAGTCTCACAGGACCAGAAAAAAAAAGAAAAGAAGAGAGAAAAATGGAATGACCCAGCTGACTGAACATCCACGGAAATGCATTTATCTCTCCACATTTCTATCTCGCTGACTTGAGTTAGGAAGTTTCTTTTTTTTTCTATTTTTTTTTTTTTTTATAGATTTTAACAGACCCCACTAAACATTGATTCCATTAACTTGGAACACTGTAGAGCCTTTTATTGCTCGCTCAAAAATTGCATATGGCAGAGCCTGGATATATGGGGGCCAGGACATAAGAAGAGGGAGTTACTAAGAACAATCCTGTGCACTTGCACAGATGCTTCCACAAAATTTGCCATGGCATTGGGATGCCTCCATACTCAATGCCTATTGGTCAAGATAGGGAGCCTTTTGTATCGTTATATGTGCCCTTCCAGCCATGACTACTATGTATGGACATGACTAATATGGTGCTATGAAAGTTTATTATTATTATTTCTTCTTGTAGGGACCACCTGGTCGCCCAGGTCTTCCAGGAGCAGATGGTTTACCAGGACCACCAGGGACCATGCTTATGTTGCCTGTAAGTACAAGCGTAACTGAAAAAAGAATGAGTATGAGTCAGGCTTCTTGGCTTTGTTACTGCTTCGTGCCTGTTGTTGCAGAAGTCTTCTAGCTCTTTTATACCGAGAACATATTTTCCCTGATATAAAAGATGGATCTGAATGGCTCTTCTTGTAAAGTTACTTTTTGCAAAGTGCTGGTAACTTCTTCACTGGTCAAAAGCACAGAACAGGTAGATTAGAATTTCCAGAAGTGATGAATAAACTGAAGTGTTTCTAACTGGGCATGGTGGTGGAGAGTGGAAGTCATGAAGAAGACACCCCCAGGGGCCCAATTTCCAGACAGAACTCTCCCCCCTACAGTGAGGAACCTCTAACAGATCTTCAAAGCAGGTTCCAAAATTGTAAGCACCTGAATGAACTGGTCTCTTTTGATGACCAGTAGTTAATTTTCATTGGTTTTGTCCTCCTTTGTGAAGCAGGCAAGTACCAAGTCAGCCTTCTTGGTCCTGGAATGCTAAAGGAATGGTTATATTTTGTCTGCTTTGATGTGAGAAAGCCCTAAGGGAACCAGCTGCTGAAAATGAGTGGTTAGGTACCAAAGGGAAAGAGTCTTCAGTGAAAAACCACAACACTCTTGTACGGGATCCAAATGGAAGGGTGATACTTTTGTAGATTCCTGGCAGGATGCCTAGGACAGCACGGACCAAGTGCTCAACATGGAGCTTCACTGACCATTACAATACATTTGTTGGCCCCTACAGGAACCCACTGTAGGCCTGTAAATTACTGGCCTAAATAAATCTCTTTGCATCTGCTTGCCAAGTCCCCATGGTGGTATACGAAGTGCCAGCCAATGCAGAGGTGAAGGAGCCATCCCAAGTAGGTTCTGCAGCCTGGAGAGTCCTTCTTGCAAAACCCCAAACACACACGCAGCTCAGACAGGAGAAGGGTGTGTGTCCTGGAGAGTGGGCTTGTAGCTGTTGGGGATGGAAAAGACAGAAAAAAACATTGTTTCTTGCCTTTCAAGTTTAAGAAAATAAAACGTTAGTGCTCAGCGTTTTTAAATCCTTTGTGTGCTGAAGGATCCTGGCTTGAACAACAGGCCAAACTCTCTGCTTTGAAGGACTCTGCCACACTTGAGAAGTACAGCCTTTGTCCTGGGGCAGACAGGCAGCTACAGCCAAATAACCTGATGCAACCCCATCTCTGGGGTCTCCTGGCCAACAGCATCCGCACGGGGAATATCAGCCCTGGGAGAACTTTGCATTTGGTTTGGAATGGTGGTGTCTGAGGTCCTTACAGTTCAGAGCCTACAATCCCTCTTGTTGTGCAGAACTGGCTGTGTGGGTGCGGATGTGGGGGAGCGGTTGGTTTGTGCCTGTGAGCTGGGTGACCTGAGAGCACGGTGGTTAATAGGATGGTCTGGAAGCACAGCGATGGGGTTGGGTCAGTCATGCTGAACAGAGTTGTTTCAGAGTCAGGCTAGCGTGAGGATGAAGGGACAGCAACCCTGTGACCTGCTTTCTCCATCTTGTTCCCATCAGTTCCGCTTCAGTGGAGGAGGAGATGCTGGCTCTAAAGGACCTCTGGTTTCAGCCCAGGAGGCCCAAGCCCAAGCCATCCTGCAACAGGCCAGGGTAAGTGAAGGGTGGTGGGGATGTCTCTTGCAGCAGGTACCCAAGGAAGTGAAGGAGGACCAGAATAAACGTGTCAGAGGAGATGCCCTCACACGTGCACCATCTCTGCTGCTGGTGGTGGAAACAGCTTCTCGGCTGAGATGGTATTGCTGGTGTGGCTTGAAGTGATAGTATCTGGGTGACTTGGCCTTTTACTAATGGCTGGCAATAGGCCAGACCCTAGAAACATGGGTTTAAATTGCCTACAGACCTTGGCCAGGCTTTCTGCTGGTCTTCTCCTCGGGTCTGAAGCCCACATCTGTCTGCAGCTGGGACGTGTGGCTCGGACATAATCAGCCTGTTATTCAGAGCTGTTGGTGGTCCCTCCAGCACAGATTCTTTGAGCCTGTTTGTTTCAATAGGCTAAAAAGCAATTTATTTCACCCTTGGATGGAGTAGAGTCTCTACTGGGGTCTTCACCCAGACAGTGGCACATGCCCCTTTTAGGTTTATAACGAGGGGTTTGGCTTAGCTGGGGCTCTTCTGGTTTCCATCCAGCTTCTCTTTTACAAAGGAGCGTGATTCTGTACGTATTCAGGTAGAGTACATGGCCCTGATGCCATCAGCCACTGCATTTTCCTGTCTATTAACCTTGCTCTGTGAATAATATTGG
The DNA here is from genome assembly GCA_027560015.1 of Chloroceryle amazona. Taxonomy (NCBI): domain Eukaryota; kingdom Metazoa; phylum Chordata; class Aves; order Coraciiformes; family Cerylidae; genus Chloroceryle; species Chloroceryle amazona. The sequence goes on from JANHFX010005703.1 coordinate 15,994, forward strand.
TGGATTATATTTCTGGTGTTGCCTTGTCAGTCTTAATTTCAAAGCTGCCTACGTTTTTTCCATCAGCATTTCATTTTTCTGGGAAATAGGGGGTTTAACCAGATGAACATTTCATGAGAAGCATCTGCTTTCTTAGCCTCACTGTTTTTCTTCTTTTTCTTTTTTTTTCTTTCTGGCTGTTAAAATTTGTGACTGTTATGAAAAAAAACAACCAAAGAACCTCCCTCCCCTCATTCAAAGTCTCTTTTCTCTGTTTCTTTTTTTAATTTTTAGGTTTGGGGAACAATTTTTAAACCAAACAAATCTGGGTGACATTTTAGCTGTGGATGAAAAGTCAAATATTTCCATAAAAGGAAAAAAAAAAAACAAACAAACCCATTTTTTGGTTAACTTCAACCTATTGTCAGCCAATTTCAGCTGAAAACTCTGATACCAAAGCAGAAAGGGAGATAAATGACATACTTTATGGGGATGATGCAGGATACAGCAGGAATGGAAGAGGAGTCCTGCAGTGGGGAGGATACCTTCTTTCCTTATGCGGGGTTTCATTTCCTTGTTATCATTGTTGTTAATTGCATTATTAGATCAATTTATTCCCTTAAAATTTGGCTTTCCTTAGACACCGAGTGTTTTCCCAGCTGGCAGTGTTTCACAGCATCTCCCTTTTAATGGGGTGTTGTAAAAAGATGCCATATAATCTAGCATTTGGGCAATATTTATGCCATTCCAAGTGCAATCACGGGGAGATTTTAATTACTGGAGTACGCAGATAATTACAAGTCGGTTCAAGTGTTGGAATTGCCACAAGGGAACAAATTGTCCGAGTGATGTTTTAAAGTGTAGACCAGCCCCATTACCCACTGTGGAAATTACTGACTTGATGCATGGTTACGTGACTCCTTAATTATCGAGCCAAAAGCCCCCTGTTGCAACTAGAATTGTCATTCTGTTTGCAGGTAACAAAAAAAAGGGAAAAATTTCCTTCAAAACTGAACTTTTAGACTCATAAAGAGAAAATCCTCCTCAACTGGGCTCATAAATACATGTGAACAAACCCCTATAGCCTGTCCAGGCAAAGTTTTGACATTTACCTTCAATAATGTGTTGTCCAAAGTGCCCATTTCATTGTGTCTATACGTGATGGTGCAAAAGGGAGTCTGACCTCCAGAGGCAGATTCTCCTCTGGTTTGAATGCAGGTAACTCCTCACCCCTCCATCTGCCCTGGATCTGCACCAGGCTGTCCATAGGCATCTCTACCGGGCTTTTGTACTTCATGTCCATGGTGCAGAGTGGGTCAATGCCCCATCCCTAGAAACATTCTAGACCAGCTTGGACAGGTCTCTGAGCAGCCAGCTCTAGTTGCTCCCTGCAGGGGGATTGGACTGGATGGCCTTGAAAGGTCCCTTCCCATCCAAACCATTCTATGATGGTTTCAACAAAGCAGAGACACCAACTGAGCAACGTTTCTCTTTCTGTTGCAGCTGGCACTGAGAGGACCAGCGGGTCCAATGGGTCTGACAGGGCGCCCGGGCCCCATGGTAAGTGAGCAAGGGCAGAGCAGACCCAGCTGGCACCAGCTTTGTGGAAGGTCTGGGTTACCCACGTGAATGGCTCTTTCTTAGCATGCCGTGAATCTTTCCTCTGGTTCTGTTGTGGAACCATGTCATAAACTGTGTTCTCTGTCCAAAGGGACCCCCGGGAAGTGGAGGCTTGAAGGGAGAAGCTGGAGAGATGGGACCTCAGGTGAGCATGGGCCCATTGGGTGATCTGGGTGTAACGAAGGTGTGGAGCAGCCAGTCCTGCTTTAGAGGCTGTTGTGAAGGAGCGGTTCAGTAACCCAGTGCCAGCTGAAAGCAGGATGGCGTGGGAACATCTGTTTTCCATATAAATGTCCCTTCAAGTATCCAAATGCAGACTCGGGACATAATTTTAAGCCAACAGTGTAAAATGCTGCAGGTGGTGGTCCTTTCCTGCAAAGACATCTGCAGAGGAGTCCTGTAAATATGAGATATGTCGGAGCGTGGGGAGTTTGCTAATGCTCAGGAAATTGTTCTTCCAACCCATAAATCCTGCATTAAGGGAACATTCCCATTTTCTGATGGTGGGGGAAGTGATTTGTCTCCACTGTGTGGAGCTGCTTGAGGGCAAAAGCTTCCTCATGGGTAAACGCTGCAGTTCCTGCCCAGAGCTGCTCAGTGAGCGTGATGTTCAGAGCCATTCCTGTGTATTTTGAACCACAGGCTTTGCTCGAGGGGTTCACATCCCATTTTGTAGCCCTGGTGACCCTGGCACCCCCAGCAGTGCCTGGTCTGCCATGCCAGCAGGTGCTGGGTCCCTTTGTCATGACTTCAGGTGATGGCATTTCTTCTTCTCTCCTTGATGCTTTGCAGGGTCCACGAGGCATCCAGGGTCCTCCCGGTCCAGCAGGAAAACCAGGCCGCAGGGTGAGTGTCCTGGGAGCTGAGCTGTTGACTGCATTAATTACAATTTCTGCTAGAAATCGTTTCTGCTGCCAATTAATTTCCGAGAGCCGAGAACGTTGCACAAGAGCAGGCCAGCAGCCAGCCCAGGGCTGGTCCAGGACCTCTCCGTCCAGCTGGGAAGACACAAACGAGGATGGGTTAAAAGCTGGGTGGTGTGGGGAGGACTTCAAGTCCACGCTTCCCACTCTTCTGTTGTTATTTTTTCCTTGTGGCATTGAGGTTGTAGCTGCATAAACACTCCGGGCTGCTTTGGACAGTCCCCAAGGCTCGGTAGCACATGAAGAGGATGCAGTCCCTGGAGGGTTTGTGGAGCTGGTATAAATCATGCTCCCTTGCTCTGTCGACATCCCTGATGCTGATTTTTATTTTACTTCAACCTCTGGCTTGTCAGAATTCAGTTTGCCAGAGGAAGAACCAAGAAAGTCTTTTGTGTGACCCACCTCTGGCTTTCTTAAGAAAAAAGAATCATTTCAGTTTGCGGCCATTGTCATTAGCATATTTTAGCATGTGCTGGAAGGGGATTATTTCAAATTAGAATCAATGACCACATCTCAGCATCCCTTGTAGTGAAGCAGCTTTGCTACCATTTGTCTCACACCCCTCATGAGCACCAGGCTGAGCCTGAGGTGCTGCTCCAAAAACAGAGCAGCATTTTTTTCTTCCCCAGGGGAAGCTGCACCCCAACCAGCGAGCTCCAACTTAAATAAAACTTGGCTCAGCCACAGACCAAAGAGCAGATGTCCCTGTGGTCCTGCCTTACTCTTTATATGTGACTTTGCTTTTCTCTGTCCCAGGGGCGAGCTGGCAGCGACGGTGCCCGGGGAATGCCGGGCCAGACAGGACCAAAGGTAGCACCATGTATTGATGTGCTTTTGGAATTATATTGATGTGCTTTTGGGATTGTATTGATGTGCTTTTGGGATTGTATTGATGTGCTTTTGGGATTGTATTGATGTGCTTTTGGGATTACATTGATGAGCTTTGGGGATTACATTGATGTGCTTTTGGAACCTACGCTGGCTTTTTAGCAAGAATGACTTGAGGGACCTTTGGCAGAAGGAGCCCACGCTGCTCAGAGGAGATTGTTGAAATGGTCCAGGGATGCTTGTGAAGTCGTGGGCTCCACGTTTGAGAGAGGGAAGTTAAACACACACCTAAAAGGCAGAATAGCAATCTTTCTTGTCTTTTCTTTTTGGATGCAAATTTTTTTAAATCGCTGGATCCTCTTAAGAGCGAAATATGCTCCCTTGGCTGCAGTTGTAGAACAAATACTTTGGAATCCCAATTATGAAAAACAAACATGAATGAGCAGCTGGAAACATCCTAAAATATAACTAACAAAAAAGTACCTATTAACTGGATGAGAAAATGTAGAAGGCGTGGTGAGGAATTTTAATGCTCTTGTATTTTTACTTGAGACTAAATCCCTTCATTCAGCTGTGATCTGCTGGAATTACCAAGCAAGAAAGAAGCTGTTCCACTGAAATTGAATGCGAGAAAGTTTGCTTAGGGAATCATGTGTTAGAAGGTTTAAGTACTTTACTATGTAGATACTTAAAGCTGGAATAGATGGAGGGTTTTGATACAGAGACAGGAGACTGCAAATCATTTATCCAGTAAAGTGCTTTAATGAGCGTCAACTGCCCTCCAAGGAGTGGATGCCAGGGAAGAAGGGAAAACAGAATAATGAGCAGCACTGGGAAGGAGAAGGAAATTTGCTGTGAGCAGAGATGGAGCGATGCTCTCGGACCTGCTGAAAGGAAAGAGCCGTTGGCTACCCTGGGTGCAGCTTGGTCAGGCTGATCTGCCCCTTCCATCTGCTCAGGTGTAATCGACTTTCCTTTCCTCGCTGACAGGCAAAGGATTTGTGGAAGGGAGGAGCTGGTACTATTTTCATGTACCTTTAGAATGTGAAAATACAGGTGGCTTCAACTCTTCACAGAGAAAAAGAGACTTTTCTATGTACTAGGGGGTGCTCGCTGCCTTCTGCCCTGGGTGTTAGGAGATGGTGTCACCCACAGTTTACAAGAACACCCACCCCCATATCCTCTTTCTCTTCCAAAGAGTTGAAGCTTTCAGGAAAATGCTGTCTCTGTGCATTCCTGTCTCCGTGCCCCCTCAGAACACAGGGGACTGGAACGGGGCACAAATCTGAAGAGAAATCCTCTTGCAGCTTGCCATGGTTCATCACCAGCTCTCTACACACCGACCCAGAGGAGTTGTGCAGACGGGCAAAAGCCCCCCAAAGGCAGATTCCTGCTGCCCGTCTGCTCTGGGACTCATGGGGGTTGGCTTTTTCTTCCTCACACTCGAATTTCTCCACGTTGCCCCTTTCCTTTGGGAGCATCCACAGACCTGGGATGACCATGTGGTCATTTGCAGGCAGAGACTGGTTGGTGCTGCCTGCACTCTGCCAGCGTGAGGTCGTGTGACTTTCTCAGTGCAGTGCCGAGCACAAATTACCTTTTAGGAGAGCTCATTATTTTGAGCTTGGCATCGTGCTCCCCAGAAGGATGTCCAGAGCTGCATTTACAGCAGTAGGCAGTGGCAGACCTGAAGATGTGTGTGAAAAGAGAGATGCTGGGAGCCATCCTTGCCTTGGTTTGCTGTCTCGGTGGCAGTAATTTGGGGCTATATATCCTCTGTGCAGCCGCTGTCTCACATCTGGCTTTGTGCTGGGTCAAGAGCAAGCTGCTCTTTGTAGGGTAGCGTGGAAATGCCCCCTAAGCATCCATGAGAACTCACCACATTTACCAGCTGTTGGCGTTCCTCTTTAAGTCAAAGGAAGCTCTGTCTTCTGACCTTGACTTTGTTAAGACAGTTTTCAGAATTTATTTGTATATATTTTTGTTGTCTTGGAATGTCCAGGAGGGTTAAAAGGATGTATGGGATGGATTGTAGTAAAGCTCAGATGTCTGGGGACCTGTTGGCAGATGGTGCAATACTGATGTCCAGTTTGCTCACCTGGGGATTGTTTGTAATTCTATGGAAATAAAAATAAAAAAATAAAGATTTGGTTTAGAAGAACGTGTTCAGAAGGGATGTATGTTTTAGATCATGGAGAAATCACCCAGAGAAGGTCTAAAATCCACATGGAAAACCACATACAACTATAGGGGCTGGGGAAAGAGGGAGGAGGTAAAATGACTATGAGCTTCTTTCGGGTTTTAATCTATAAAATTGGATTCATCCCTCCTCTGATGGTAGGTGGAGGTTGGATGTCAGAGAGAAAAGTCAACCCCTCTGTGACAAAGAAAGGAAACACATTGGAAAGTTTTTCAGTGGCAGGTGGAATTGTGTATTAAACTGTTTTTTCTTTTAGGGTGACCGAGGGTTTGATGGCTTGGCTGGTTTGCCCGGTGAGAAGGGAAATAGAGTAAGTTACCTTCCACTTGTCTTCTGGCCACGGTCTGTGATGGAACCTTGGCTGGCAGGTGCTGGGAGGAGGGCAGCTATTGCTGGGGATGAGCCATGATGGTGCAGTTAGGAGAGGATGAACATCCCATAAAAGCTCTGAGATGTCAGAGCATCCCTCCCAGGCACAGCGTTCGCATCCCGCGCAGCTTCGAGAGCCTTCTGGGACTGCTTGAAATTGGAAAGGGGTGGGGGGAGAAATTATCTTAATAAAAAGCAGGCTAAAAAATAAATAAGAGGCAAAACCTGCTTTTAGACGGTGCATTTGTGGATGGCAATTGCCAAAAATTATAATGAGATTGTTCTCTTTGCTTTATAATTAAACAACGGGGGAAAAAATAATGCAAGAAGCCAGTGATTTTGGCAGGCTGTTTGTGCCTCCCTTCCCTGGGGAGTGCAGCCATTGCTTTATAAAGCAGGGGAGTGTTTGAACAGTGGAGATTGCATCGTGATTACAAGCTACACAGAAAAGGGAAGACGGTGCCCGAGAGAGATGCTTAATCAGCCAGAAATGGAATAGCACGCCGTGGGTAAAGCAATAACTGCCTGCAGAGCCCGAGTCCCTCTCCTGAAACAGCCACAGCGCCTGCTCAGTTCCCAGCCACCTGCCACAGTGTCACCAGTAAATCCCGTGAGCTCTGGCCCCTGGGGAACATCAGTCTGTCAGTGCTGGAGCCCCTGTGTGGGCAGGTAGAGAGGGGCTGCTGTTTCAGAACCGTAAGGGTCCAGATACCTTCAGGAGACAGAAAATTTGTCAAGCCTGTTGCTTTGTTTCTCACCGTTACCCAGTGTTTTCTATTGCTGGAGCACCTCCGTCTTTTCTGAAGCTCCTCTGTTGTTTCATTATAGGGTGAGCCAGGCCCCCATGGACCCCCAGGGGCACCTGGAGAGGATGGGGAGAGGGTAAGTCTATCTCTGGATTCAGCAGTCCATTGAATTGATAACTAAGCCCTGTAAAGCAGAAGCAGCTGTGGTATGAGCCAGCGACGTGGCGCGAGCAGCCGGCACCGACGTGTCCTCTGCTGCCGGTCAGCAGCGGCAGCACCCGACCCAACCTTTGTGTCCTGGGGATGCCGAGGGTGATGGGGTGAGAGGGAAGAAGAGGATGGGAATAGAAGTGAGAAGAGTTTTGGTTTAAAGATCTGGGCAGAAAGCTTTGGGTTTGTTAAAAGATCATCCTCCAGGTGCACAAAGGAGCTCTTGTGATTTTCTAAGATCCAGAAATTGCAGCAAGGCTTGGGGAATCGAAATTCCAGACAGATGTGGGAATCAAAGATATGTTGTTCACTTCTTCCACCCTGTTTAAGTCAATAGCCGAAGGCCTTCAGCAAAGCTCAAGCTAAGTGATTACAGCTCCAGAAGGGCTGGTTTAAGAGAAGGGTTTGAAAAGGCTGAATCCCTGGCTGTGAGGAGCACGTGGTTTAATCGGAGGAGCGAGTACGGATTTCCCAGGCTCTAATCCTGTTCCATGATGCTTTCTTTCCACCTTGGGCTATTTGTTTCCTCTGCAAATCCCAGATAATAACACCTTGCTCACCACGGGGTTGTGAGGATTAATTAGTTGTGGCTGTAAAGTGCTTTGAAGTTGAAAAGACCAACTCTGTGTCTCATGGGGGAAGAACAAGTGTCTGGAAAACTTTAATCCTAGAGACAAAAAGAAACCATTCAAGGTGTGCAGGGCGAGACACGTAACTGAGAAGAGCGTGAATTTTATCATCAGAAGAGGAGGGTTTACAAGGGCTGGCTGATGAAGTTGATTTCCCAAGAGGGAGCCTCAGGTTTTGGGTACCAGCAGGAGATGGGAGTGGAGGGATGAAGAATTACCCCTTTGCTGCCTCTGGTTTTTCTGAGGAGCCCTCATTTGGCTAAATCCCATTCCCAGGCAGCATATCCACGCTGGCTTCCCGTTCAGTTTGGTACTAAATCTTGCGGTTATTGACTCACATGCCCCGAATTGTTTCTACAATATCTTGTCTATTAACAAAATCCATCTTTATAAACATCGACATGAATTATGAAGTATCCTTACAGCATTTCTAATCTTTAGTAAATTCTGCACGTGCAGTATTAGTCTCCAGGCTTATGAGGTCTTCCTTATGCACGGCTACCCTTTCATTACTCCAGGGAAGCTGGTTTTTCTGTGTGATGATTATTTAACAACACCTGGGATGTGACTGAAATATAACTGGTTTGTTCTGTCTCTTTTGCTGCTGCTCTCTGTGCCTTTGCTGCTGAGCAGGGAGATGATGGAGAAGTTGGACCCCGAGGTCTACCTGGAGAACCTGTGAGTATCTCCTCCTTTGGCTTGATGTACTTGCTCTGGGCAAGGTCTTGATACGATAATGGTGGTATAGGGGTGCCATGGGGCAGCATTTCTGGTGTTAAGCAAGACCCCTGAGGTCCTGTAGGGACAGAGCTTGAGGATGAAGATCCATGTGACCAGTTTGGAGAGTTGTTTGCCTTAACAACTTTGTTTTGCTGCCTTTTTCCCACCTCCCGACTAAGGTGACTTCCAAAAAGAGAAGATGCTTTCTGAGTTTTTGTTTGGCTGATTCTTTGGTTTTGTTTTTTTTTATTTAATGAGTAAAATTGTCACGATTTAGATTGCTCCCTAGCTAGCACTTGAAACGCAAACCTCATCTTTTTAAACGTAAAGCTTTGCTTTGATTGGTCTCATACCTTTCCTGCACGTATCCTTCTTCCTAAAGTTTTCTTTAGGACCCAGGTAAGTAGTCTAGGGTAGAAATTATGCATGGTAAGCATACGTGAGATACAATTTTCATGGGTGTTCATAGCCAACTCCAGTGAGGAATGCTTTTCTCTGCTCTTGCACAGGCAACAGCAGCAATTAGCCAGCAGCTCTTTTGCCCACATGCTTCGTTTTCTGCAGCATTAATGATCCCTTTGAAACCTCGGGATGGAAATCCTGGCAGGATTGAGCTCAAGAGGACTTCTGTCCTGACATCAGTGGGGTCAATATTCTGTTCACAGTGCACAAAACCTCATAAATCCTGCAGAGCCTGTCAGTGTTTGGGCCTCCACCAGAGCAGCTGAACCAGGACTAGCAAAGGAGGGAGTTTCTGGTATCAGTAAAGTTTAAAGGTGACACCAGGGGTGTTGAATAAAAAAAACCTCCTGACCAACCTGAAGAAATGCTTTCAGGGAGCATCTTTGAAAAGAAACGGTGGAGTTGTCAATCTAAGACTCTGAAAGCACTTTTCTCCCAATGCTGAGCAATTTTTTACTTTGTTGGCCATGGTGAACTCTACTTCTGGCCGTCTGGAGGTTCTTGTGTGTAGTACAGTTCTTGGCTGCTTATTTCATCCAAAATGCATTTCCTTTGTTATGAAAAGAACATTATCTATCATTTACCATCGCCTTTGCTTTCAGAATGTCTTATTTTGTTGTTCTAAGGCCCAGCGTGGCAGCCTGAGAGTAATTGATGGGAACTGTTGGACACACTTCATGTGAGAAAGGGAAGGGTTGGCATTTACGGACTCACTGGGACTAAATTATAGACGAGATGTCTGATTAACTTCTGGGAAAGATTAATCAACTCAGCTATCTCCTTAGCACATGTCTAAGCAATAACTTATGGGTTATTAACTTCTTAAAAGCATTTATGTGCTCAGGTAACACAGTCACAAAAGAGAGACTCAAATGGTGGCAGTGCATGCAGGGAGGTTTATTTTTATTGCAGCAACACGAGGAAAAAAATCCATGTGATGGGCAGAGTAAAGGTTTAAACTGTGTTCCAGGAAACTTATTTCAGGACACCTTATTCTGTCCTTTCAGGACTTAGAGGGAGTCTATAGGAAAGATGGGGATGGACTTTCTAGCAGCGCCTGTTGGGATAAGACAAGGGGTGATGGGATTAAACTGAAAGAGGGAGGTTTAGACTGGAGAGAAGATATTTTTGATGCTGAGAGTGGTGAGAGCCTGTCCCAGGCTGCCCAGAGAGGTGGTGGCTGCCCCATCCCTGGCACCATTCAGGGGAGGTTGGCCAGGGCTCTGAGCACCCTGCTCTGGTTGCAGATGGCCCTGCTCCCTGCAGGGGGGTTGGACCAGATAAAGGTCTTTCTAGCCCCAGCCATTCTATGATAAAAGCATACACCCTAAATCTTCATGTTTGTCTTTTTCTCTGCCCTGAGGCTCTTCCCAAATTTACTAGTAACTGGAACTAGTGGTGGAACTTCAAAATTTTCTTCTCTTCATTCTGCTCCATTTCTTTCCAATTCCCATCACCAGTTGGTACGAGTTTCTGCTCTTCTGAGGCTTAGCATCTCAAACTCTAACCTGTGAAGGTCTCTGATGCCTGGGACAGACTGGTTCATGCATCCAGTTTTTGCTGCAAACTTGCATTTTTTTGCAGGATCAAAAATCCCCTCAGTTTCCAAGATCAGACACTTTCTTAATGTCTCCTATCTCTTCCTGTAACATTTCATTTTAATCCCTCTATCCTTCCTGCATCATAAAAAGGACTGTGCAATAATTGGGTAGACAGATAAAACTGCCCATCAATCAAGACCAATTTTCCTCCGTGACAGTGAATGAGCACCATCTTTATAAATACCCAGAGTTCCCCTACTTTCCCTAATTTAAGAAAGGGTCTGCATTTCAGAAGTGAGCTTTCAGATCTGCAGCTGAGTGCACACCAGAGCCCACCCCTTTCCTTTCACTACAAACCCACCTGAAGGTTCAAGGCACTGGAGGTGCTGGGCTGTGAGTTGCAAAGCTTCTTCTTGAACAAATACAACTCTCCCACCCTGTCTGTGCTTACTCAAGGTGATGCTCCAATCCTACTGATTCACCTGAAGATGACCTGAGGTTAAATCTGGTGAAAGCTAGAACTGGAAGCACCATGATACCAGGAATCCGGACTGGTTACAGTTTTAAGAGCCAAATGCCTTTGAAAGTTTATGCTGCAGGCTGAAAACCTTTTCCAGCTTTGCTGAGTTGTGTAGATTGTGAATGATAAAAATTAAGTCTGGAGAGGTTTTGAAATGGTAACCCTGATGACCTACTAGTGATATCAGGTCATTCTTCATAATACTCCCCAGCTAGAATAGAATGCTTTGGCTGCAAAGTGCTTTACATCACTGTGTACATTACAGGGAAAGCCCAGGAATATGATTAAATTAACGAAAAAAATACTGGTCTAAGTGGGCCTTACAATCCAAAGAATAAATGTTTCCCCCCTATGATTTAGATTTATAATTCAAAGATGTGTGCACACTTTGTAACCCAAGCAAGCTGCTGTTACTGCAAAAGCAGCACGGCGATGGCTGTGCCAGCCCTGGCACAGCCCTGCTCAGCTGTACACGAGCTCACCCCGACCCACGCTGGCACCGGCACGAGGGGACGCTGGGAAGGCTAACCCTGTTTGTTTCCCCCAACAGGGACCCCGAGGATTGCTGGGACCGAAGGGGCCGCCGGGACCCCCAGGGCCACCGGTGAGTTCCTGGGGCTGCTGCCCTCCTCAGCTGTGCAAAATATCCTGTCCCCATTAGTCACTCAAGGTGATAATACAGCTGCAGGGTTTTACACATCTGTGCAATGCAAAGGAGGTGGTATTTGAGGAAAAAAGTTATGGCTCAAAGTCCATCTTGTCCCCCATTTTCAGTGGCATCACGTTCGTTTAGAGCAGCTCAGGATCTGGCCCGCCTGAGTAAATATTAATGCCTCGCTCAGGCTGAAAGGGAAGAATGAGAGTTATTAACACAGTGGCTTTGCTATTAGCTTTTGCCTGAGGGCTGGTGAGACTTTAAAGCAGTTTGTTCATATTTCGGGTGAAAGCCAAGGAAAGAACATGCCATTTTTTATTCGGGAGACAGTCACCTTATCTGTCGTGCGCTGCTGGAAGTGCTGATGCAGAAGCTCTCTCTGTAAATCACTGCAGCTCGCTCAAGTCCCACAATGTAAAAGCTGAAACCCAGGTTGCTGCTAGAGCTAGAGGGGTCAGCAGTTAATGGTGAGCGTTGTGAAGCCCTTAGACCCTCCTGGGATGCAAAGACATCTTCGCCTTGAGCTCCTAGTCCTGCTGAAATTTAATGAGGGTTCAGGATCTGCTCCAAAACTCTTTTTACCTCCCATGAGCGTGTCATTGCACTGGGTACCTTGCCCTGCCCCAGAGCAAAACAGCGGAACCCCCAGTGGGACATCTCCAGTTGACCATGTACCACATTACCCCCTTCATCAAGATGCTCAGGGAGTGTTTGACCCTGGCTGCCTTGTGTTTTGGCACAAGGCAGCACAGCCCCGTTGCCTTCACCCTCTGCCTTGTTGGGTGATGCACTCGTGTCCCGAGCGAGGTCTTCAGCCCAGATTGTCCTTTGCATTTGCTCTTCCATGTCTGCTCGCTGATGGAGGTGATTCTGCTGTGGGATTTACCCAGGGTTTCCTCGACCTGGTGCTGATTCTGCTTCACAAGCAGGTTAAACCAGTGGGGTAAACTGGATTCCTGGAAGTGACTGCTTTACCAAACACCTTTAGAAAATTGTTCCCCCTTCCACGCCGTCCAAAGGGCCTCCTGATTTTTGTTATTTTTATGGCAGTTTCTCTGCTTTTGCACTGCGAAATAAGAAGATATTTTCTTAGTGCTGTTTTTTAAATCCTTTCTCAGGGTGTGGCTGGTATGGATGGACAAACAGGTCCCAAGGGGAACGTGGTAAGTGTTCACTGCAGATTTCACAGGCAGTTCAGATATTATATAGACCAAAATGTAAAATGTACTCTGTTAAATTACATTTGCTAATTGCTCTTAGCCTGGTCTAGATTCCTGTCAGAGCCTGTGAAAACCACAGAGAGTATCTTTCTACAGCAAATGGATGTTAATTTATTATAATTTCTGATGGAATTGCACATTATTTCTCCATGAAGGATCAAATACTTTCATCGAGATGTGTGTTGCCCTAATGAATATCAAAATATAGTAATTTAACTGAGAGGGGAAAAAAAAAATCTTTATGTGCCTCACGCTTTGTACTAATTGGATGGAATGGACTCGCTGCAGAAAAGCCAGTGCAAAGCCAGGTAGTGTTAAAGACCTGCCCAGCTCATTTGGGCTGCATGTCAATGCAGAGAAGTGAGTGTGCCCTGAAATAACTTTCCCACCATGGAGAGAAGCCGTTTCCCTTCCCCAGGAGCTCTCGGTTACCAGCAGCAGGTTAGAGAGGGGGGTGAGATGCTGTGGAAGGGTGGGGGGCTGTGCAGGGGGCAGGAGACATGGTGCTTGAGAAAGCACCGGCTCCACTCTCGCCTCTCCTGCCTTCAGCTCTGCCCTTGTCTCCTCACAGGGTCCTCAAGGTGAGCCAGGTCCCCCAGGACAGCAGGGAAACCCGGGTGCTCAGGTAAGAGGAAAACTCTTTTTCCATGGGTAGGAAAAAGGAGTGATAATTTTGAACAAGCTTCGCTCCCTGGCTAGAGGTGGGACCAACAATGCAGAGATTTGCTGGGAATTGGCTCGATGCTACATCATTGGCCCCAAATCTTTCTGAAAATGCTCCCAGTTTTAGATCCCTCCTGGTTCTCACCTGGCTTTTGCTGCCGTGATGCAAAGCCAGACCCAGGTCCAAGCCGTCTCTTTGGCCGAGCCACATCTTGTGGCTCGTGTCTGATTTTTAGCGTCCCACAGTTCAGTTGCTCTGGAGCCAGATGGGTAATACAGATGTCCAACCCTTGCTGTCAGCCTTTTCCACGGCTCTCAGCAAGTCTCGCTTCTCCGAGCATCTCTGTTTCCATCCTGGGGCTGAGCCTGGCTGCACACGGCGGAGCAGTGCAGCTCTCCAGAGGAGGCATGCCGTGCAGAAATGAAATTTTATCGTCTCTTGTAAGACGTCTTGAGAATGAATGGAGCTGAGGAAATCCCCAGCCAGTGCAGGCGCTAGAATGATGCTCAGCTGAGGCACTGCCAAAGTGTATTTGGAAGGAAGAGTTTGTTCCTTTAATGACCCTAGGTTTGGGGTTTTTTGTTGTGTTTTTTTTTCTTTTTCACAGGGTCTTCCAGGTCCACAAGGCGCGATTGGTCCCCCAGGAGAGAAAGTACGTTTAAAATCCTGCAGCTCTGACTTAAAACAACTGTTTCCATTAATATGCATTTGCTACTTCAGCTGCTCCTTTGCCCCATATGCAACATCTGTTTGCAGCCATGTCTCTGAAAGTCTAATGCTTCTCATTCCAGACAGAAGAGAGACAAGCAAGCACGATTTACCTCTAATTCATAATATTTGCATTCATTTCCCTTTGTAAGAGAAACATTTTGGAGGCAGCCTGTGGTAAAATATTAGGAGAGGACTGAAAATTGTCTTTATCTGTGGGCTAAATGCCTGCAAGTCTGAGCGGGATGGTAATGGGAAGAGCCCGTGGATTTGTCTTGCTCAGCTGAGATCTCCTCCCTCTGCCTCTTCCCTGCTCCCTACCAGCTCTCTCTGATTTTCTGTGGCTGTTGCCATGGGGTAGCTGGTGGTCTCAGTTCCCCCAGTCAGCCCTGGGACCATCAGGATTTAACCCAGGGGAACAGTTTTGCCTTCAGAGCAAGAATTCCCCAGGTGTTTGCTTAGCTCCTGTTGACCCAGCGTGTGTCCCAGGACAGTCCCCAGCTTGTGCTGGCAGCGTGGGGTGGACTCAAATTATCGATAATTCTCCTGCCAAGGAGCACAGGAGCAGTTCTGCCAGATAAAGGGCTCTCAGCTGTCATTGCAGAGTCACATGCTCCTGACAGCAGTGGTGGTGGTAGAAATCAGGGGGCTGCTTAATTTAAAAGGTATTCATTGACCGGTGTTAAAGCAGCAAGCGCAGGCAGCTGAGGCAGCTCCGCAGTTCCTTTGCTGTTTGTCACCAAAGAATGGGTGAAGCACAGTCCAGTGAGCCCCATAATTTGATATCCTCTGACTTGTGCTTATGCCCATGTGCAGCATCGTGCCCTTTTGGCAGGAGAGCAGCTCGATGCCTCGTGCCCCGGCATCTCCTGTTGAGCTGCTGTATCCTGTCTGTCTGTGTGAGGTGCCAGCACTAACGCTGCTGCATCCCAGGGTGCTGGAACAGCTCTGCCCACAGAAATAAGCAGACTCCTTACAAGTCACAGCAGCTTTTCTAACAGACTCACCTCTCTTCAGCCTTCCACCACTAGGAAATGCAAAAAATGTGCCTGAAAAATCCTATCCTCCAATGATCTGGAGACTCTTGACCATTGCAGCTGATGATTTTCTGTTTGTGTTTAGGGGCCTTTGGGCAAACCTGGTCTTCCTGGCATGCCTGGTGCAGATGGTCCTCCGGTAAGTCATCCTCTCCTTGGTCTCTGCTTGCTTTGGAGTCTTATTCTGCACCCATCCACCCCAAGGGTGCACCATGGCCTTGTGAAGCACTGCAAGGCTGGGTTGAAGGGTTTGTGTCTGAGAAGCCCTGTCCTTGCTCCAAGCTTTGCTTGGCCTCATGGTGCAGCACTAGGAACTTCCCACCATCTCTTCACGTCTCTCTTTCCCCTCCTCCTGTTCCTCCTCTCTGTTTTATGTAGGTTGGCAGCTCAGAGAGGTAGGGATGGTCTCCTATGTACGTGTGTTTATTTGTACTGCAGTGCCAGCACGGGGTGGTCCTCATCTCACTCGGGGCTGCTGGGAACTGCTGCGGAATGGTGATAAGAACAGGTTGAAATTGCATGTCAGCGCTGTATTCCTGCAGCTTCTTCCTAATCCTGTTTAAACATCATTTGCTCCTTACTCTAAAAATTGGTCTTAAAAATCGCTGGCTTTTAAACCCGATCTCATTTTTTACACGCCTCAGAGGCACCTGGTTATAAAAGTGACAAATGTAAAATAGTTACATTCCACTAATGCAAATGCAAAGTATGGCAAAAAAGAAAAAAAAAAATTACATTTCCCACCCTGGGATAATCATTCCTACCGAGGGCAGCTCGAACATTGGTACAATTGTTAGCTGAGTCAACAGAGCAGCTCAAGCAAAGCCCAGAACATCTCTCAAGCTGCAGCTTTCTATGTGAAATTCCTGCAGCAGCCTCCAGGGAAGTTCAGCTGGAGAAGACACCAGGGCTATTTTTATGCAGACCGAAGACTGTAGAAGACCTGCAAGCTGAGCACGTGTGGGTCTGCCTGGACACAGGTCCCTCACTGCAGGTAGCTCTGTAGTTTGCAGTTTGCAAGTGTATGGGCTGCTCTTTCTAAGGACAAAAACCAGCCCATGTTCTTTTTATAGATACTGGTCTTGGAAGGAATCTGAAAAGCCCTGAGGGCCTGAAGCATCTCGCTGTGAAAACCAACCAAGTTGCTCATCAATGTTTGATCTTAATAGCAGTAATGGAGATGGACATTTTGAAAGTGGAGATTTAATGCAGAATGGACAAAGGCTTTTGAAATCTTGCTGCACTTGCATTTTGCCACTCCTGGGGTGCAGAGAGATAGCAGGAGCTGAAGGCAAACCCGATTGTCTGACCCCTTTTGTGCAGTTATGCTCACGGTGCCATTTAAACTTGCAGGAGAAATTCAAATTGCATTTTCTCCCGCATTTTGTTGATATGAAAATGACAGCTGTCACGTTGTTTCTTTATTAAACCTGCTTGTTTTATGACATCCAGCTTGTCTGACATTCCCGTTCCGAAGACTCATGATTTTCCTTGATATATTTGTAGAAAATCATTTGTGTATTTAGAGGAGAGTTCATAAGTAAAGAAACCATTGAGTGCAGAAGGTCTTAGTGGCTTTAGAGCAGCTGGATGTGCTTTTTTTATCTCTATAAAATAAAAAGTCCTTGAGTGTGCAGTGAATGCCCTCAGACACTGCCAACCAAAGAGTCATCTTCCACCCTGGCTCCGTTTTGGTTTCAGGGGTAGGGAGATCGACTCTAAAAATTCCTTTCATGGATTTCCCCAGTTTCTCACGAATCCTTCGAGTTCCATCTGAGGCCCTTTACATTTTTGTTTTCTACTGACTGCAATCCCAACAAAAGGCTTCTAATGACTATGAAGGAGAACGTGTTGGAAACTCTTGGATGTTGTGTTATTCAGCATCAAATCCCAAGAGGAATGCTGGCCAGTGTCCAGCCAGCCGGTGTCTAACCGGGATGCAGGAGCATTTGTCATGAGATCTTGTAATGGACTCTAGGAATTAGGAAATTAATGAGAGGTTCTGACTGGTCTGGGCATCTTGTGACCTTCACAAGTTTGCTAAGACATGGAGTTAATTTTATCTGTTTTCCCATCTGCAAAATTTATATGCTGCTTGCTGCCAAACTCACTGAGGTGTTGTAATACGTGAAGAGTATTACATAATGGTTTGTGCTTCTCTGCTGAAAGGTGGTAAAGAGTAAGAGTGTAAAATAGCCAAGTAAGACATCACCAAGGACCCAAATGCAGCCCTCTCCCTTCTGGGGAATGCTTACTCTTGCAAGTTGGCTTTGGGGGCTGCTACTTATATCAGTAAGAGCTTCCTGGAGAGCAGCTGTTCTCTTACAAAGAAATTGTAGCTGAGTGAGCCTGCAGGCTTCTGGAGCATCAGACATGTGCTAAAGCCATTTCTCTCTTCTCTTTGTCTCTTTTATTAATAGGGTCACCCTGGCAAGGAAGGTCCTCCCGGAGAGAAGGGGAGTCAGGTAGGTGTCAGCGAGATCCTCGTCAATGCCAAGGGGAAGGTCACGGGAGCTGGAAGGAGACTCATCTCCATGGGGCTCCAAGGAGAACTGGGGAATGTGGGTCAGTGGAGGTGGAAGAAGCAAACCCTGCTAAAAGTTGAAAGCTGAGCCCAGGTTTCTTCTGCCTGGGAGTCTCTTCTGGTGCTTGGCCTGGTCTCTTCCCAGCTCCTCCCAGCTTTCCTGGCAAGCAGTGGACAAGCAAACAGGGAACTGTGCAGGGAAGCCCTCTCTCAATGAGGCACAAATAAAAATCCTTTGTGACACTGAGAATGCAGAAAATAACTCTTTTGTTTATTCCAGGTCTTCCTTTTTCTTCCTCTTCCCATCAAAATCCCTCTTTAACAATATATTTGAGAATATTGCTGCAGGCTACAGTCCTTGAACTATAGTCATCCGTCTGTCTGGGAGATTTACCATCTGCATTCCCACTGTATCCCGTTCAGTTGAAAACCATTATGTTTGTCAAAAGTCTTTAATTAGAGCACAGTTGGTTCGATGGGTCTCTGCTTCAGCCTTACTTGGGTCCTTCATAGAGCACAACCCACGGCCGCAGCCGGTGTCACATGAGGCCAAAAATGCAAACGTTGGCCTCTGCAGAATATGAGAAGCCAAGAAGTTGTTGTGCTGGTGCTCTCTGTGCAGGGAGATGTTTGACAAATGTCAGGGAGGTGATCTCGGAGCAGCGCCGGTGCTGCAGGACTTCTCCAGCCAACGTTTGTGCGAGGCTGGGGATGCTGCTGGACCCGTCGGCTCCATCTGGCTGTCAGGCTGGAAAAAATTGTCCATCTCAGGCTGGGAGAAGTGGAGGGGTATTTGTCAGTTAGGGAATAGAGTGAAATAAAAGCCAACTGGGTTGAGTAAAGAACGTGATTTATTTGCAGACATAGGACAAGTGTGGCAGCGAGGGTGGGAAGGAGAGTTTTTGCAGGACATATTTTGGGTACCGTGCCCAGAACGGCTCATGGTGTCCCTCGGGATTTATACCTTTTATTGCCAGAAAGGAGCTTTGTGAGCATCTCCTCTCCCACACAGCTGAGGCAAAAGGACATCACCCCGAGGCTTGTGCCTGAAGCAGTAACTCCTCTCTGTGATCATCATCACGAGCTCTGCTGCATTACTGCAAAACCAGGACAGTTGGGGAGTGGGGAGCAGCAGAACATGTTCTTCTGCTCTCAGAGAACTTGGTCTTTAATCTAAAACACGTATCATCGATCTCATGTATAAATCCCCTTTCCAACAAGTCGTTGCTGTTTTGTCTCTTCTCGTCCTCCTTTCCTATCTTACAGATCTTTGCTGTTGGCTCAGCCCAGTGCACCTTTTCAAGGTGATGCTCCTGTAGCTTTCTGTGCTATTGTGAACTATTTTTGGAAGGCTGCTGCCATTTCCACCTGGTCTGAAGCAACCAGATGCCTGAGATACTTGTTTTCCACACATTGCTGCACCCGTGGGTTGGTTTTTGATGGGTTTTCCTTTTGTTTTTCTTTTTTTTTTTTTCCACTCCAGGGTCCACCAGGTCCTCAGGGTCTCGTCGGTTATCCAGGACCACGTGGAGTCAAGGTAAGGAGGACACAGAAACAATACCTGTGTCCAACTCAAGTTCTCTGGTTTGTGCTAGAGGTGGATACTGTCAGTGGGCATAGATGCTCTACCAGGGCACTTAGGGCCACCTCAGCGACCAACTGTACTTACCACTTGAGCAATCCTTGGTCCAGCATCTTCTTGCAGGCCATGAGGGCTGCAACTTCCCTGCTCTCCAATAACCCCTCCTAGCATCATTCAGGGCTTTGGAGAGATTTCTCTTTTAATTCTTCACGAGCATGGCTCAGTCCCATTCCAACCGTTTCCACTTTACAGCCAAAGTAAATCTCAGCCAGAATGTGAAGACTTTAACAAGGCTTGTTAATAAAACAAAATAGCCTATTACTAAAACAAAGCAAGCTTTTCATGCTCCTGATCCAAAACCTTGTTAGACGAGGCTTGTGCGTCTCAGCAATGTGCTTTTTCACCAGACTGAATTCCAGCTCTTTCCCCACTCCCTCTGCCTGCAGCTCTTGCATGCTGATAAGGTGCTGGTGCTGGGTATTTTTTTTTTCCCCCCATTCAGCTCTGGTTATTATGCCCATCGAGATGTATTAGTTGAGGTGCAGATGCATCCTGCATCCCAGTGGTCCAATGAATCTGCAGGGACCTGTGCCAGCAGATACAAACACAGCTTGGGGACTGACTATAGGTGAAGTTAAACCCTCTTAAATCCCCGTGTATTTTTTTTTTCAATAGCAGAAACCCATTTGCCATCCTGCCTTCAAAATCTAAGCAGGATGTATTTAGCCAAAACAAGCTTTCAGCTCGTTTCTTGCAAGGTTGCAGCTTGAGACGTAGCGGTCCATTAGGGAATGGTTTGCTGTTGTGTTTACTGCTAAAGTGGAACTGTTCCACATTAGAGTGGTCTAGAGAAAGCGTGTCATGCGCCAGACCTGTAGTGTGTACAGACAGGTTATGCTTCCTACAAGCAGCATTTCTATTAACTGCCTCAGCCTCCAGTGAGGGGGGGATATGCATCTCATTGTGTTTGCAGCTATAAATAACTTCAGAGATCCTGCTTCGCTTACCAGAACCCTTCTTGCTGCACAAATTCTGATATACTTTTAATTATACTTTTTCTTGACGTGCTGAAGGGAAGAAAAAATTTTAAATGCCCTAAGTAAATTGTCATTCCTCAAAAAAAAAGCCAACCAACTTCTGTTGCATTGCACAGTACATCTGGTGTAGATACCCGAGGCTACCAAGATGGGAAGCATGGTGGTCCAGCAGTTTTGGGCTGGTGTCATCACATGGGAGAGATCCTGACCACACTCAGCACCTTTAGGCTGAACACCGTGGACTGATTGCCTTGGTGAAGCTTTGGAGGGCTTCAGCACCATGTCACAAATGCCCACGCCAGTTGTGTTAATTTGGGGTTTTTTTTCCCTGCTTTTTTGTGCCTAAATGTCCTTTAAAAAAGATCTTGCATGAACAGATGTGAGCACCATGGTAGAAGAAGAGCCAAGGTGCTGCTCCCTGCTGCAGAGCTGCACACTCAGGGATTTTAAACTGGATTCACTTCCCAAGTGTCCATGGACAGCTCATGCACTGGTTTTACTGGAAATACTCCAGTGAATTCAGCGTGCTGGCAAGGTACTGGTGGAAATGGCTTTTTTGGAAAATATACTTTTCATAGTGAGTTTTATCCCTGGGAACATAACTCCTGGGCAGGGAATGGACAGAGACCACCAACTCACCTGCCAAATCAAGTCAGCACGGGTTTGTTACTATAAAGTGCATGCTGGTGACCCAAAAACCAGACACCAGTGGCTGGTCTTTGATTAGCAATGTGTTTGGGAACATCACAGATTGCAGAGATACCATCGTCAACATTGGAGGAAGCAAAAGTCGTTGTGATTAATGATTCTTCACTCTCAAGCTTACCTATCCCCTTGTAACATCTTGTTTTATCTCCTGCAAGGGAGCAGATGGTGTTCGTGGATTGAAAGGCACCAAAGGTGAAAAGGTGAGTTTAACACTGTACATTTGGATCGATTTTCTACAGCCTCTGATGCTCCCTGTGACACTTTCTCCTGCACAAAGGAGACAAAGAGACAGCTGAGCACCCAAAAGACCAGTAGAGTCTTTATTTTGGGAGTAAGCACAGGCTGAGTAGCTGCTGTAATGTTCTGCCACATCCTGGCTCAGACCTGGGGGAACCACTGAGCCTTTGTGGCACACTCAGGTTTGGAGCTGTTTGCTGGGGCTGTTACTGGTAGCTCAGGGTTCAGCATCAGGGTGATTTCCTCCTGCTAACATCTGCAGCTTGAGTGATTTGATGGAGCTGAAGAGCTTGTGGTATGTTACAGCTGGGTAACAGCAGACAGGATACGCTGCCCAGCCCGGTCATCAGAGCAGCTTGTGAAATCCAAGTCAATAACAAAGTCAACACAGTATCTCTGCATGTCTCAAAGATGCAGTTGGTTTCTCCTGCAGAAAGAGCAGAGGGTGGAGAAAAATCTTGGTTGGGCTCATAAACAGCTCCGTGTTCCTTTGTTTCTGCCCCCAGCTGCTCAGCAGCAAAGCCGGTGGCTTTAGATAAGGAACCCTGGCAGGGACCTTCCAAACTTTAAAAGTCTTTCTGGGACTTCATTGTCTATGAGAGATTTGCTGTAGGATGAAATGCATTATTGATTTGAGCTCTGCAATTAAACCTTCTTGGCTGTAAGAAATATTGCCACTGTCCTAGAGGTTGCCTCCAAGCATGATGTAAAACATCCTCCATGAAAATGAAACCAGTTGTACTTCAGAAATGATCGCTTCCCAGTACTGGCAAGGTCTTGTTATTCACATCAGGCCAGATCTCTGATCTTGACTTGCGGCCAGGACGGGATGTAGGGAATACTTGCTGGGATCCCCTGGGAACCTTGGCGGTCGCAGCTTGCCTGGGTTTCTGCGCCCATTTGTGCACGCTAAAGACTTACAGAAGTCAGTGTGACAGGCAGTGAGGGGACTTTATCTTGTCCTCCCCAGGTCAGGCCTGCACAGTGAGGCCTTTTTTTCTGTCCATACAACTTGGCTGTTTTTTCTCCTCCCTGTTATTTAGGGTGAAGATGGCTTCCCTGGCTTCAAAGGTGATATGGGCATCAAAGGAGACCGGGTAAGAGTCTCTGACTGATGGGATCGTGCAGTGCTTTGCCTTTCACACCCGTGTGTCATCGTGTAAATGCAGCTCGAGGAGAGCAGCAAAGTGAGCTCCCATCAGAGTCCTTCTGGCACATCTGATCTCAAGGCAGGAATGCAGGAGCTTCATGTTCATCTCAAGCACAGCAGCTGTGAATCCCTAAATTTGCTAGTCCCAACCTAGAGGTAAAATAAAACCCCATGATAAGCGGACCCTGTCCTCTGCACACACCCCTTGGGAACAGGGGATTGTCTTTGTCCCCTCTGTGACTGATGCATCACCTGGGGCTTGGTGTCCCCGCCAAGCTGTGAAGCCCCACCAGGGATCAGGGATCTGCCATCATTCACCCCTGTGTTTAAAGGAAAAATGAATGCCTTGCATGAACACTTGTAAAATTAGACATCAAATCTTCCATTTCTCCTGGTGTTTAACTGTAACTGAACAGTCTAAATAATTGGACACTTCCCCAGCCCCCAATTCTTGCTGGGGAAGAAGAACCAAAGGTGGCATCTCAGGGAGGTGACTCCTGTCCCCTCCAAATGCAGACAGCCATAAGCTCCTTCAAACAAAGCTCGCGACTCCTGTTCCCACCAGCGAGCTCTTTGTGCTTTATGATGCACAATGAAAGGACAAGGGGTACTCGAGAGCCTCACAGATAAATCTGAGTCCACCCAGCTTCTGGGGAGCGAGAAGAAGGCTGCCTGTGTTCACAGCCTGGAAGCATCTCCCGTTGCCCCTCGTGACCAAATGACAACTGTTGTTTTGTGTGCGAAGCCGGCAGTGTCACAACTATTCGCGTTAATAGCTCCGTCCTCTCTGCTCTCAGATTTCCTAATGATTTTCAGCACAAAAGCTCCAGCCCGGTCTTTCTTCTCCAGTTGCCTGATTCAGCCCTCAATTAAACACTTCCCAGGGCTTGCTCGTGCATCAAACTGCGCCTGGGGAAGCGGGAGGTGGGTAAAAGGGTGCGTTGCAGTCAGAGCTAATGAAGGGCTGGTTTGGTGGAGAGATGCTGCGTGTAGGTGGGATAATTGGACCCTAAGACAAGACGGCTGTTGTTGGAGATAATGGTCAGGCTGTGTGAATGAAAGCTTGGTGCTCTAATAACCCCCTGCAATTCATAGTCTTGTCTGAACCTCTTGGTGAAGACCAGCTTTCTCCAAGAGTTGTATCTGCAGCTCCATGGAGTATCTGATTGCAGCCGTGAGGGTATTGCTGTCAGCAAATACTGGGACTGGGATCTGTCTGCATTGTCAACACTTGTTGTGTGATTAACAGGGGGAAATTGGACCTCCTGGTCCCCGGGGTGAAGATGGTCCCGAAGGTCCCAAGGGTCGCTCTGGCCCCAATGGAGATCCTGGTCCTCTTGGTCCTGCTGGAGAGAAGGTGAGTCTCAGGGATGGAATTGCCCAGGCATGTTTTACAGTAAACCCCACTTTTCTTTGAGTGTCTTGGGTGAGTGGTTGGGCTAGTGCCCAGTGTGAAGGGGGCAGTTTTAGGGCAGAGAGATGAAGAGGAGCTGTGGGAGCTTTGTGCTAAGGCTGGCCTGAGCTGCTCAACACAAAGACTAAAGGAGACCCAAGGGTTTTATTGCAGCGGCACAAGTTGAGCACATTGAGACATTGGTCTCTTTGGGGCCATCTGCTTGACTACAGTGTCTTAAAAAAAAAAACAGAGCAAAAAAGTGGAGTAATGTAAAGTATCGTGAACCCCAGTCTAATTTCTGAAAAAAAAACAAACCAACCAAAAAAAAAAAGATAGCAAAAATAACCCAAAATAACCAAAAATCCACGAGGTCTCCAACACATCTACAGAGCTCACCCTGCATCAAACCTTTCCCCAGGGTGGGCAGAGGATGGTCGCAGTGCCCTGACAGCTTTATTCCACCCATGTCGTGGCTGCTTTGCTCTTGACTTCTCTACACTTGGCATCTCCCCTTTCTGCTGGTGCACATCTGTCTCGCCCATATTAACCCACTTGTTTTTGTGTTTCAGGGAAAACTCGGCGTGCCAGGACTGCCTGGCTACCCAGGAAGGCAGGGCCCAAAGGTAACTCGGATGGGTTCCATCCTCAAGAGATGTGGGGTGTGCTGGGAAGCTCCACAGATACCAGCCAAGCCCTGATGGTGGGGTCCTGCCGAGGACTCAATCCCCTGCTGATGGAGTGAGGTGGAATTGGCAGCAGTCCCACCTTCACATCCATGCAGAACAGATTTATTACATTATTTTTTTATTAGTAGTGTTATTTCAAATGTATAGATGGGCTGAAATAGCTCCCAGCCCTTAGCTGCTGGAGATCAGTGACCGGTTCTTGCAACCCATAAAGTGGTGGGAAGAGGTGTAGTGGGCCAGGGCTGCAGCATGCCAGGGCTGCACTGGTGATGGGTATAAACGGGCTCCATGTGACATTTCATGGTAGTAACAGTCCCTTCTCCTCGCATTATATATGATATCTTCAAAGATCCATGCTAGTGTTAGCTAATTAATTAAGGAGAATAGCTAATGAAGGGTCTCCCCCAAATGAAAATAAAACTGCCATTTGCAGATTTGCAAACCCCCTTTGTATCTTATCTACAGGCCCCCCTTCCTTTGGGCCATTTTCAAGTGTTCTTTTTAAATTCAAACTGTGAATTCCACTCAGTAGACTTGGAGGCTGCAGCCCAGATTTTACACACCCTGGAGGCTTCGGGAACTTATGTTTTTGTTACTTTTTTTTTTAAGAATCATATTTTATTATTCATGTTCATTACTTGACAAAAAAAAACCAACAAACAAACCAACAACAAAATAACCAAACCAAAGGAGGCTTGTTTAACACATCATTATCTGCAAGAGATTGTTTCCTGGTTGTGGTGGTGATGGTCTAGTTTTTAATTTGCATTTTATATCTGGGGTATGGCTTTTTTTTTTTTTGCATCTCTCTGACTAATTCATGTTTTAAAAGCAGCAGCAGTTATTCTCCAGGCGCCCACATTAGAAAGGAACAAGCCAGGAGTTAAATTTTCATGTGCAACATAGTGACTTAGGAGCTAAAAAACAAAAGCCTGCCTGTTCCCCAGGCGCCCGGTACGACCGTGGGCTTCAGCCTTTGCAGGGACTCCTAATGAGGCATGGACCTTGTTTGTTTGTTTTTGTTATTTTTTTGGATGGAATTCACTTTCTGAGGTCATTGGGGGTTTTGTTTTCATTAAAGGAAGGTTAAAAAATAAAGGCATCGGGAGCTGTAGATGTCAGCAGGAGCTTGCTGGGGGTTATTCCAGGCCAGCGGGCACCAGGCATGGCTGGACAGAGCTGCCCCTTTCAGTGTCTTGAACCACTTGCTCTCTCTTTGCTGTTTCCCAAAGGGCTCAATCGGCTTCCCGGGATTTCCAGGAGCCAACGGAGAGAAGGGCACACGGGTAAGAGCTGCTTTGTTTGGCCACTTGGCTGGTTTTTTTTTTTCTCTCTCCCAGGAAAGGCCCTTGGGCAGCATGGGGGGGATGATGGGGGATGATGCTCCATCCCAGGCAGCAGTTGGGCTGATGCTCAGGTTGCTTTTGCACGAAGGGGTTGCCCAAAGAGCATCATCCCACCCATTCACATCCCGGGATGAGGTCACTGGCACAGGGAGCGCAGGACCAGCAAGAGGCTCCCAGCGCTGGCTGTTGGGAGAGGAAGATTCCAGGAATAGCACAGTCAGCTCTGCAGACAACAGCTTTCCAATTAAACACTGGAAATTTTTCCCTCAAGATATTTTAAGAGCTTTCTCTGAACCTGAATCCTTCCCGTGCTGTCAGACTTTGCTCAGGGCATGAAGCGCTTTTTAATTAACAGTAATTATTAGAGATGGGTGAATCTGTTCGGAAGCAAGAAGAACCATCTTTAGCCTAACTTGAGATTCCAAAGGCATAGATGAAAACCCCAGTTCCTCTTTGTAATAAGATGAGCTGTTAAAAAATCACAAACACTCTTAAATGTGGGGGCTTCATCCTCCAGACTTGTCTCTGCCTCTCACCCACCTCCACGGGGTTTGCTCTCGAGTAGGGATTGTATAAATACACTGCTGAGGGGGTTTGATTTTGTGGAAGACATGCGTGAATTAGGGGATTCAGACTACAAGCATAAAGTCATTTTCTACACCAGCTCTGCTCACAGGGACAAAAAGGTGGGGAGAGTGAGGAGAGCGAGCGGAATTACTTTATTTTTTTCTCTTATTTAGATACAAATGACTTTTAACAGACATGTTTGATAGGAGCCCAGAAAATATAAATCACTTTCCACTGCATTAATATCATGTCACTGAAATTTGTTTTATATCCAGCTCCCCCCCCCCTTTTTTTTTTTCCCCTATGTAATTTTCATTTCATTCTGAACTACAAATGCAGCATCCTCTCTCCTCTCCCTCTGCTCTGGCCAGGCAGGAGGAGGGAGAGTGTGAATAAAGCAGCTGCCACAACAGCCTTGAATTCACTGTAGCCCTATAATTACCACCCGTCTTATCAAAAATACAGCAATCAAATCCTTGGGCTGGATTTTTGGGTGGTGTAAAGCAGGGCATGGGGACAGCAGCGGGGTGGAGATGTGCTGCTTTGCATCCCTGAGCATCCACATCCCTCTTGTTCCATCTGCTAACAAACCAGGCTGCTGGAATGGAAACCTTTGGGTACCAGAGGCTGGTTTATGATAAAGGAGAAAAAAAAACAAACACCAAAAACCAAGGGTTAGGCTGGTTGAATTCTGGCACTATCCAGCCTGAAAGGGATTGAGGAGTAAGCAGGCATGCTGGCAATGGGCACAACTTCAGGACCAAGCAATGATAAGACGAAAAATTCAGCAGTTTACTCGCTGTGATTCTAAATGAGCTTTGTGCTCTTAGGAAGAGGTAGTGAGGACACGTAGTTCCACCCCCAGCATGCCACGTGCTTCTTCAGATTAGGAATTGAAAAGGGGTTTTTGTATTTTGAGTTCAGAAGCTCATCTTATCCTGGCTCATGAGATGAAAGCTGCCTGGTGGCCACTGTCCCTTATCTTATTTTATGGTCATTTTAGTTATTTTTTTTCACTCCAATGTGTGATTGACCCCTTTCTGCCATTTTTACACCCAATCCAGCAGCATGCACTTGTTTTATCAGTGTATTTGTATGTGTTAGAGAGAGATTTTTATGGACAAAACTCCTCTTTGGTAAAACAAGCCCAGCTTGAAAAATTTCTAAGAATTGCAGAAATACTGATTTTCAGTAACTGGTTTGGAATCTTCCTTTTTTTTTTTTTTTTTCTTTTCTTTTTTTTTTGCTCCCAAGTATCCAATTTGAAATAAGTGAAAAGCAATTACATGCAGAACAATAGACTGAGCTGGGATCACACTGCACCAAACCAAATGGAGACCATCAACTTAATTTAAGCCTTATTGAGTTAGAGTTGATAAATCCCCTTCTGCTTCTCCCGAGACCACTGAATTTGCTATTTTTATGAGCTTGTTCCCATATAGTCAAAAAAAAAAGCGTGTCTAAGATTTGCTTCTCCAGTGCATTGTGCAGTAGCCCAATTTGCAGCTGAAACAACCCCAAATCATATATTTGTCTTTTCTGTTGGCGTTCCTATTCTGATATTCAAAGCAGTTGCTCCTGTGTCCAAAACAATACGATTCGCACATTTCTCTTCCATCATCATCATCTGGGAATGGAAATAAGCTTTCCAGCTCATTATTGCAGCAACACAAATAGTCTTCCCAAGTCCTTAAATAATATACTACACAAAAGGTGAGAACCAAAGGCAGAAGAGCAGCACCAGCAGATCCCGCCAGCACCAGTGAGGGCAGCTGAATTTTGGTGCTGGCAGGGCCCCCGGTGCTAAAGCTCCTCAAACCTGACACCACAGCTTCTGGCTGTTCAGCTGCACAAAAAGGGTTGGTAAAGTTAAAAATGGGGAGGAAAAAAGACAAAAAAAAAGGATGTTTGGTGGTTTTGGGGAAGTGTGGCTTGTTAAATATGACGATAGCTTTGGCGAGCGGCCGCTCGTTGCCGTGCCCGTTCTCACCCAGCAGCCTGAGCTTGGATGAGCTTGCTTGGATGTTTTCAAAACCTGATCATGGAATCAATAGTTAGATGTGAATAAGTGGTCTTATTTTTAGAGCTAATAAGCCTCTGCCATTAGCATGGGGTAATAGATCTCCCTGCTCGCCCACTCTGACAGAGCCTGAGGGGTGCGTGGAGGTACCGAAACTCAACCATTTATTTGGGTGCCTAGAAAATAATCTGAATTTAGATGCCTTTGCCTCGGTATCCCTGTTTGAAAAATATAGGTCTGTGTACATTTATAGTGCTATATAAATTCTTTTCAACAGCACCCAGTGCTGTATGCATGATTAATGATAGCAATAAACAGGGGAAAATTTTGCTTAAAAATAGAATTGAGGAAGAAGGAGAGGAGCGTGGGGGGCTACCTGCAGGGAGGTGGCACACACTCCTCCACCTGCTCTGAATTTAGCCTCCTGTAGCTAAAGAAAAACAAGCTGGAGTACTTCAAAATGATTTTTGTAATTCATTAAAGAGAGGTATGCCAGCAGGGTTTGTTAAATGGAGCCGCAGAACAAGGAGGGTTCAGCAGGACTAATTTTAGTAGCTTGCAGAAAGTTGATTGTAAAGTTTTCCCAGCTCCTGTTTTATGTTCGCCTGGTTAATGAGCACCAAATCTGAAGAGGCAAGAATGTGAGATGATGGATTTGGGGCAGAAAATGGCAAGTGATATTTTAAGCATTCTGTGTTCCTTACATAGGAAGCAAGTCTTCTCTGCTTCCTTCCTTTGACAGGCGATTGGTGCCAGTACTGGACCACAGGGCCAAAGGAAGAAAGTTGAACCTACTGGAATTTTTTGGTACCTTGACACCAGCCAAAACAGCGTTTTCAGGGAGCAAGCTCTAGGCCATTAGTTTTTCTTTTCAGCACAGGGTAATGGAGCTTAACACACTGCCAGATTTAGGACCCAGCCATCTCTGTCTCTCTCCTGTCAGAATTAATCACAGTCCCCCATTACGGGAAGCTGAGTGCATCTGTCAGATCTCATGAGCCTGCTGCTTTGTCGCTGCTGCAAAACAATGTCTTAAATTACTTGTTTAGCACAAAAGTTCACAGAGATGAAGAAAGATTTGTAAATATGTGGGGCAGCTTAATTGGCTCGTGTGGCATAAAATAACTGCTCAGAGCAGGAATCCTGCTCGGCTGCTGTTGTTCCTTCTGTATTAAAGAGCACAGGTCTTGCAACACGGGTGTGCATCGGTGTGAGCCAACCTGCCCTGCTCCTGGCTGGGGAGAGGACCAGCCCTTCCTACACTGGGAGCTGGGAGGAAGGGACAAGTGGAGAATCAGCAGGAAAAGGGGTTCTTGGCTTTGGGGTGGCAGAGTTGAGGAGCCTTCTTGCAGGGTTTTTAGGAGAGTGTGTGGTCCAAGTGGATGACCTCATCTTTGAAAGTCTTTGTGGTGTTTTAAAGGACTCTGGATACTTTTTCTTAGGACATTCCTTCCCTAAGATGATGACATCTGGGCATTGGGATTACTGTCCAGACCTGCCCAAGCATTATATTTAAAAAAAAATAAATACAAAGATCAGGAGATGAAAGCAAACCTGCTGTTGTGCTTTTCTTTGCAAATGAGAACTAGAGAGGTTCTGGGGGTAGTTTGTGTGCAGTAGGTTCTGTCGTGGGTTCATCTGCTGTGAGCTCAGCTTGTGATGTTGGCCGCTAACTCCTCTTTGTTTCTTTTTCCATCCAGGGGACACCTGGCAAACCAGGTCCAAGGGGGCAGCGCGGTCCAACGGTAATGATCCATTTCCTCCTTCTTGTCCAGTCTGAAAGCTTGTTAAAGCCAGGGGAAAGTGAGATCTCATTTGTGACCTGACTGGGTAGCCTCTGGCGTTCAGCAGTTATAGCTGAGCGGAGGGGACACTGATCTGGGGTCTCCCCAGTGAATATAATTTAAAGTCATCAGATCTCCAGCGCCGTGATGAAGGTTCCTGTCATCTCCTTGCTGCTGGTGGGATGACTCATTGACCCAGTGCAGCTCAGATGCTTGGGTGCTTTGTCTGGTCATAATATAGTAGGTAGCAAGAAGGGCTAAAATACCATCTTTTGTGTCTTTTTTAGGGTCCACGTGGGGAAAGAGGCCCTAGGGGAAGCACTGGGAAACCTGGCCCAAAGGTAAGGTTTTGGGGAACCAATTGGAATTGTCCCAAAAAGTGTCAGTGTAAGAGACCATCTGGTTCTTTGCCGTCCATTTCCCTTCTCTCCTGATCTTCATTGCCCAGCCAAATGGCTCATAACCCACCTGCAAAGCACATGGCCCACGTTTCAGCAGGACATCAAGTGCATGCACAAATTAAGAGCCGTTGCAACCAGAAGTGGAGGGAGCAACCCCATATCAGGGACCAGCACAACCCTACTATCCACCAATGCTTCCCTTAAGCCCTATTTTTTGGTGCTTAAGTAGCATTTGAACTACCTTAGAGGCCTCAGGCTGTGCCGTGGGCTAAGGGGCACGTGTTGCTGGGCTCCAGAGCCTTGCACCTTGCCGAGCCACTTTGCGTACAGAGCATGCTCCCACCATTGGCCACGGGGGAAACCAGGTCTGGAGGCTCTCTCAGCTCCACAACCCGCTGCAAAAGAAGAGTGAAGTGACCATCAATCGCCAGGCATGATGGAAGCAAAGCTTTTGTAGTGAGACGTTGTCACCACCACACTGCCTGCTTTAAAAATAAATGTCTGGGCTTTGTGTCGGCATGAATTTTTGATAAATACCTCGTCTTTGTGGCAGCATTTATCTCTCCGAGGGAGGCTGTTATGTGGTGGAAATATCCTGAGCTCACTGATGTTATCTTTCCTGTATTTTTATTAAGCGATGTGGGGGGAACGAGCAGCTGCTCGTTTGTCACTGGATGCTGCTCCTGATAGAGAATTATTAATGGGAGAGGGGCCGGGGGAGCTGGTGGGGTGTGGTGTCACCGTGGGCTTGGTGCCACTTGAAGTCTTTGTGCGCAGCAGCTGCAATGGGGAGAGATGTATTTTTAATGGTGTGTTGTTTTGTTTATTTGTAAAAGGGCAACTCTGGTGGTGATGGCCCCCCTGGTCCTCCTGGAGAAAGGGTAAGGTGATTTGGTGGGGCTAAAGCAGGACTTGGTCCAAAGCTCTTGGTTTAACACGGCAGATGAGGAGGGTTTGCAGGGCTGAGTTGGTGCTGAGGGGTTTTTGCAGTGAACAAGTACCCTGTTAAGCAGAGAGAGGTGGGCAGCTCTCTGGAGCTAGGGCACAGCTTAGCACACCTCAGGCAGCAAAAAGGAAGAAATCTGTTTAGAAATATGAAGTGAAACCTGCTTGTGTGGAGAGAGGTCTCACAAGTCACCTTCGGTCTTTTCTGAGCTCTCCAAGGAAGGCTCCAATGGGAACTTGGGTGTCCAGTGTAAGCATCGCTCCATGGGACAAGGGAGAAGTCACCCCTGGGGTTGG
This sequence comes from Chloroceryle amazona, assembly GCA_027560015.1. NCBI lineage: Eukaryota > Metazoa > Chordata > Aves > Coraciiformes > Cerylidae > Chloroceryle > Chloroceryle amazona. The sequence continues at coordinate 47,705 of JANHFX010005703.1, forward strand.
TGACAGCCAGAGCCCAGGTTTTCTGGAGGAGGTGTCTTCTAGCACCTCATGCTGCATTCTCCACACTGCAGCACTCTAGGTGGAAAATATTGAAACAACGGGACTTCCGTGGTGTTCACCTCAATTTCTGCCTTTTTTTTTTTGTAAATTTTTTACAAAATTGCCCAAGGAGGAGATGTATGAAACTGGTCCTTACTTTGCATCTGCTGCTGACACAGTTCCAGGGAAGCAGAGCTCCAAAGAGCATCCGCTGTGCCCCAGCACCACTCCCAAAGCCACCGGGCTCTCTTCTTTTCTGTTCCTGCACAAGCTGGTAGCTCCCAGGTGCTCTCACTTGAGCTGGGGTGGGAATAGATCCATTCTTCATAGCCCTGGGAGGGAAAGGCACAAAGCGGTTGATCGCTCCCTTCATGTTTGTGGTGGTTTTTGCAGCTGGACAAGGTGCTCGGTTAAACATTCCCTGTGTGTTTTCTCTCTCAGAGCACTTTTTTCTTTCAAGGGATGTCTCCGGGAAGCTGCATCTTGCACTTTGAGGCGTTGCTTTGGGGTAGAAGTCTCTGACTTTCTGTGTCTTTGCTCTCATCTGCTCTTGACCCAGAGTTAGTATTTCATAGCAAAGCGTGACTGGTTCCTTAACCCACGTTTTCTGGCTTCTTTTGCATCCCAGGGACCACCAGGGCCTCAAGGACCGACTGGATTTCCCGGACCAAAAGGCCCCCCTGTAAGTAACTCCCTCTAGAACATGCAAAGGAATAGATGAAGTCTTTCCCATCCAGCTGTACCAGCTCAGTCTAAGCTTCTTCTCTGACAAGTGGTGACATACCCAATAAAAGGCATTCCTGAGACATCGTGATAATAACCCGGCGGTTTAAGATTTTAAAGAGAGGAGTAAATTGCAGCTGATTACAAATGTTTATTTCCTAATGACTCAATGTCGCCGGGATCTTTCATGGTTGCTCTGTTCTTTATTTTTCCCTTTGTATACTGGGAGGACAGCAGAACAGAGTACTTGTTATACGCTGCTGGGGGGACCTTGGAAACCTTTTTTTTGGAATGATTTCCTTCCCTGTGGTGAACAGGTCGCCCCTGCTCTGGACCTGCAAGAGAAATCTTTCCTTTGGGAGATGTGCGGGAAAGGGTTCTATCATTTAGGGTTCCGAGCCCCCCCGTTTCATTGTAAAATGGATGGGAACTGATGAAAGGTTGCAAGTATGTCTGATCCAGCCCTTATCACAGTTTTACTGCTGAGCACTTAGTGATGTTTCTTCTCACCCTGGTTTTCTGCTGTAGGGTCCTCCTGGGAAGGATGGATTGCCTGGTCACCCCGGACAGAGAGGAGAAACTGTAAGTAGTCAAAAATCCTGGGCAGATCATTAGTCCTGAGCCTTGTCTTGCCACTTGGTTTCTCTAAACCCTTCTGTGCAGCTGGGGAGATGTGGCCACACGTTTAGCTGCCCTGGAGGTCTGTGTCTCTCCAGCTGAATGGGATGGTCTATAGGAAGCAACCCTCTTCTGGGCAGGACAGGTCGGTCTAATGATGGTTTCTCTGGAGGCTGTGCCCCAACTCCTCTCTCTCTGTCCCTTTAGTAGATTGTGGGGGTCAACATGTGCATCATGCAGGGAGAAAACAGGAGTGGAGAGATGGAGTGGTGCTGATGGCCGGCATCGGAACCTGTTGGGTTTCTGCTGTGATGGGTGCTGCAGAGGCAGCTCCTCGTGAAGTGGGAGGGTGTTGGCTGGGGCTGAGCCTGAATCAGCACCAGCACGTGGTGTGGCTCTTACTTTCGTGAGGTGGAGAAGCAGCTGGGGGGGTGATTCCTGAGCAGCTGGGCTCTGTACCCTGAGGACTCGCCAAAGTGCTCATCCCTTTGGCCTCCAAAGGGGGAAGGCTGTGCCTCTGCACTCTGGGGGGTAACCTCTGTGCTTTCTTTCCTGCTCCATCCTTTGGAGATGTGCAGGTGTGGCATCAGTCTATTCATGAGATGTGCCTCTAGGGCTGTGATACCACAAATTATTGATGCAGGATGGGCTTCATCCTTCACAAACTCAGCTTTCCACACCCAGCTGTGTTAGGTCAGGGGCAGTTTTTATTTTCTCTGGAACCTACAAAGGCTAGAAATATACATTTTCCACATCCCAGTGCACCATGTGGCCAGCGTGAACTGTTGCACAGCAAAATGGAGTTACAGCCCAGTTTTGGCAGTGCTTGTTTTGAGAGGAAGGTAATTCCTGGCCAAGATGAGGTGTGCAGTGGTTTCTCTCTAGTTTTTCTGTCCACACCAGTTACTGCAGCACCCCTGTGTTATCAGCCACTACCTTAGCACCCAAGTAAGAAGAGCATCTCTGCTGACACTGCCTTTTAGCCAGAGCTATGCACAAGGGCATCACCGAGTTTTGCTTAAGCCCCTTCCAGCAATGCTCCCTCTCCAGCTCAGGGAGCAGCTCCTGGCTGTGCAGGTCCCTCCCTGGATGGTCCACATACTGCTTTGTCCATTTTAAAAGGTTTCGTTGCACAGATGTAATCATTGTTTCTCACCAAAGGAGAACGATGAGGCATGTGGAAGGTATGATACCCTGGCTGTCGTGCGTCTCTGGTGGTCTGTTTTCTGCACCTTTTTTTTTTTGCTTGAAGGGATACCCTGAGCAAAAACGACCCTTCTGCCCTGTATCCCTCTGCATGCAGTAATTAGTAGCTTTCTGCTTGGCATTTTGGGGGATGTTTATAGTCTTTTTCCTCAGCTTGTTCACCATTGTTGGTATATCCCTCTCCCCAACACAGCATGTTGCATGTTAGCAGGTAGACTCTTTGTTCTGTGTTTATTTGACAGGAAAAAACCCCTGAATTTCCTCTACTCAGCTTTGCATTTTCTCCACTGCCTTTCCTAGCAAATGAGCATTAAAAAGGCTTTGCACATTATGCAGTTTTCCCAACTTACCACACAACAATTTAATTAACTCGCCTGGCATTCGCTCCACGAGGCAATGCAAATACCGCTCAGCGCAACACCAGATATTTATTTACACTCCCTGAGACTGACTTTAGGGCAGTGGTTGTGGTATTTTTGAATACACGGTCCTCAGGTCAGGATTAACTTAAAGGTGAGGAGAAGAGTTTTCACCTGTCAGAACCTGGCTGTGACATTTAGTCTTCCTTCATTATCTTATAACATCCAGGGCACCTACATTCAGATTAGAAGCAGCAATAAAAACTTGGCTTGCATCTGCTGTTAGCAGTGCTTGAGACTGGAATAAAGCATCCAACTCCAAGTCTGCAGGAATCTGAATGGAGAAGGGGCTTTCAATTTTTGGGGGTCTGAAAATACTCCCTAATAGCTTTCCTCAGGCATTGCAGCAGTAACTTGCCTATCACAGCAAATCCTTCCAGCAAACAAAAACTGTTAATCTGTGCCATGAACAGGCTTGCAAAGATCACTTGCCCCTGCATCCTCTTGGGGTACACGCTGACAAGTGCAGACCCAGGTAGCAGAAGTCCCTTTTTTGTCCCCCTTCCCTTACACGGTGCCAAAAAGGGAGGAGAGCAACATAAAATAATAATAAAAAAAAGCAAATTCAATACAATTTCTACATCAGTAGCCGTGTCAGTGCGTTCTGTACCTTCATGCAAGAAAACCTAGACTTGCAATCTGTGTGTCAAATAATTCCCTTTATTTTACTTGTCATTTAGCAGCAAATAGGCAGGCTGAAGAACGCTGAAGCATTTGGCCAGACTAGACGTACAAAGATTACATCTAAAAAAACCCCTGAAAAATTCTAAACCGCCTGTGCCCCAAGGCTTGAACGGGATAAAAGGAAACCCCTTTCTTCAGATTAATAAGAAAAGTCCTGCACAGAAATGACTGAAATACATTTGTACGATAAGAGTTTAAATTGTACATTCATTCCACAAAGATGTGTTTCCGTTTTGCCATCAATGACAGGATATTTTCTGTGACCTGTGGACGGCTAGAATAACACCGAGTAGGTTTTTTTAGCATGACACATTACTCTTGGCTTGGGATTTATCTGAGCCTCTTTTGTGGCAATGAGAAAATAGCCTGTGTGCCCTCAGTGACATCTCTCAAGCTTGTCAGCAGGCTGTTGTAAGAATGATAATTAATGTGCTTTTTAAAGAGTGGCTTAGGAGAGCTAAACAATTGCAGTGGTGATAGTTCTTTTTTGTCACTCTTGAAGATCTCCTTATAAGTAGCTGTCATGGAGACTTTGCTACTCATCAGCACTTGGGGAGAAAGCCATTTGTGATTTCTTTCAGATGATGTTGGTGAAGGAACTAAAGCTTCACTCAGCTCTCAGGGCTGGTGGGTTGGGGGGTTCAGCAGGGCTGGAGAGGGGCACTGCTGGTGCCAGAAGGGGAAGATGGTCACCCAGGCTCCGGGTGCTAATCCTAAAACACAGCTAAGCCTACACCAGTACCAGAGCAGGGAGCAGAAGGGAAACAGCTTTAAGAATTGCTCAGCGTGACGAAACTCGCCCTGACTTTTTAACAGCCATTTTCCTCTATAGGTTTTGTGAGCACAGCAGATATTTTTATATATACAGCCAGTCCTTCAGCCAAACCACAGTAACTCCATCCAAATGGCAGAGCTGAGCTTTGAGAAACCCTTTTCCTTCCTCTGTTTCACCCTTGTATAAATGTACAAAGACATATTTTCCACCTCGTGTTTGATTTCTTGTTGCTTTTGTCTTTGGGTGTCCACCCATTCCTGGTCAGTAGTTTCACCAGAGGAGGAGTGGTCGGGTGGCAGTCTGTGACCCTCGCTGCAGCACTCCTTGGCAGAAGTCTCATCTCGCTCTTTTCCCTTTCTCTAACAGGGTTTCCAAGGCAAGACTGGTCCTCCAGGACCCCCTGGTGTCGTAGGCCCTCAGGTAAGAAACGTGTGCTCTTCTTCACTGGTGCAACACAGCAGGTTCTCACAGCTCTGATGGTTCAGCTGGAGGTGCTGGGACCACGGGTTGTACAGCACAGAGATTCCTCTTCCAGGGAAGGCAAAGTCAGGTTGAAGCAAGCTTGAGGGCTTTGAAATTCCTGGCCAGGGTGTGAAATACCCCAGTTGGTCCTAGCCCACCTTGTGGAGGCATTAGGATGGTATTTAGGCAATGTGCCTGAAGGCTGCAGTAAATAAGGTGGTTCCTGTGAACTCAACAGAGCTACCTTGGTGTAAAATTGATGTAGGGTGAGAGAGGGACTAGCCACACACAACCTGACCGAAAGACCTTAAGCAACCAGAGTTCAACCTGATCTCAAAGGGCTGTGTAGCTGCTGGGGCATGCAGGGCAGTGCAGGCAGGATGCAAGAGTGCTCTTGCATGTCACCATGAAGAAATGCAGCCCTCTTTAATATAAAGCGCTGCCAGATTCTGTCAGAGTCAGGCTGGTTTTCTGTCAGTCACAAAGAACCCCCTGCAATCTGGAAATAGCACAAGCAGGATTTGCACCCCTCAAGTACAGGCGTGCAAGGCGTGGGGATCAGCTTTGGAGGCAGAGTCCTGGATGGAGCAAAACTGACTTTGGGTTGAATATTCTTTCCTGAACTGCTGGGGAGGTTGCTCTTTAATTAAAAAGTAATTAATTTGCCCTCTTTAATGATAGCGTAAAGCCCCTGATTTGTAAATTCCCTGATTAGGGGCGATTCTCTGACTGTGTCTGTCTTCTCAAGTGCAAATGAGGTACTGTGGCAATTTCCTCTGGCTCGGCTGTGCGTAGTTAGCGTGACGTGCGGCTGCTGAGCGATCACACTGTTAGCCTCCCACTTGCACTAAGTGGCACCCCGCAGCGTGACGTGAATTACAGCCGCCGTCCCAGCGGACACCAGCACGCGGGGACGTTCTAGTCTGGTGCTTATGGCTTTTGTCCTTCTCCAAAATGGGCCACTTTGGGAACCTTCTGCGTTGGGCTTTATGTTCCACTCGTCACCGTTAGCGCCCGCGTACTGCGGGGAGGCAGCCGGTAACTGCCGTGTAGTACAAGCCTGATCTGTTATTTATGCCCCACAAAAGGGAGACTCAGTGTGATTGTAGAGTGCTTTGGATGTTTTCAATTAAAAGACAAAGCAAAACCAAACCCAAAGCGTAATAGCTGTAGTCATAATATCTTGCTTCTGTGAAGGCTTTTTCTCCAGAGGTTCTCAATGCCTCTAGTCTGTCAAGTGCAATGTTGCCTGCTTCCCAAAAGAGGTCCCTTTAGATGCCAAAGGAAACGTCTCTGTGGGGATTCCTGGTGGCACGGAGCATCTTCCATCCCATTGCAACCTGAAGGACTAACCGGATAGCCTGCATCGCTTCATTGTTCGCTCGGCTGATAGCCCCACCTTCTCCCCAATCTCTATTTCTTCAGGGTCCAACTGGTGAGACTGGGCCAATGGGTGAGCGGGGACATCCAGGCCCTCCAGGACCTCCAGGTGAACAAGGTCTTCCTGGCCTCACTGGAAAAGAAGGGACCAAGGTAGGGACCAGCAGCCTCCTGAACTCACCCTCCTTGCAAGGCTGGGCGCCTGCCTCTGTCCCAGAGATGGAGAGGGGTGACTCAGAACAGGCGTGATGTTTCACAGCATCTCGTCGCGACTTGAGCCCAGACGGAGGAGCTGGGTCTCTGTAGGGTCTGCAGATCCTCAGCTCTTTATCACTGTCGTTGCAGGGAGACCCTGGTCCCGCTGGCCTCCCAGGAAAGGATGGTCCCCCTGGCTTGCGAGGCTTCCCTGGGGAGAGAGGTCTCCCTGGCCCCATCGTGAGTAGAGGCTGCTTGGTCCATCCAGTGGGAAGGATTTCCAGGTGGTGCAGCACCCACCTCCCAAAATCACTTTGTTTTCCTCCCACCAGGGTTCTCCAGGGCTGAAAGGCAACGAAGGTCCCCCAGGCCCCCCAGGCCCAGCCGTGAGTATCCTCCTTTGCCCTCACAGGCACCACCTAACACATTTACAAGCTTGGCAAGCCAAAACCAGAGGGTTAGTCACAGCTCGGGGCTTCACCCGTTACTTCCTTTGCACTAAGGACGTGCTGGATAGGGCTTTATTTTACAAGACACGCATGTAATAGCTCAGTCATTTTATGGTGTCAGCTGCAAACATACGTGACAAGCTGAGGGAACTGGAATGATTTGGGACATGGAGAATTTTGCTTCTAAGGCACCTGCTTTCCCTCTGAAAGTTGTCCCCACTTGACACTCATGCTCAACGCAGCCTTCCTGGAAGAAAATATTCATCATCCAACCCTTCCTGCTGCGCTGGCTGTGAAGTGGCCCATGCTCATGCTCCAAGCTGATAATGTGTCCTCAGGAAGTGAGTTCCCAGCACCATCCAGTGGAGAACCCAACCCTTCCACAGGGGTTTTAATCTGAATAAAAAAAGAAAGATCTGCAGGACCCCTTAGGCCGATGGTGCCAAGTCATCCCCTGGCAGACAGCCCATCAGATGTGCTCGCTTACTGGTGATGCTTTTGCAGCATCCTACTGGTGGATTTCTTTCTGTCTGTAGATAGGTGAAGCTTGATACTCCAGTTAATGCTTCCTCCTTTCTTTGAACAGGGCTCTCCTGGTGAGCGTGGTCCTGCAGGATCAGCTGGCCCCATAGGCTTGCCAGGGAGACCTGGACCCCAGGGACCTCCAGGACCTGCAGGTGAAAAGGGAGCCCCAGTAAGTACCAGTATAAAGATTAACAACTGTGAGTCAAATAGAAACACGTACAGTAGGAAATTGAGCATGTGAGCATGGAGACATTCCCTGGGGTAGGTGTATTAAAAAAAAAAGGAATAAAAGGTTTAAAAAAGAAAAAAAGAAAAGAATTAAATTAAAAAGCAATTTTCTCATCTTGGGTGCATCAAACTGCTGAACATTAGCTGCTCAACTGCCCCCTTTGTGACACTGGTGCTATCAAAAAGAGAATGTGATCCCAGGGACCAAAATGTCTTCAGGCACCAAGAAGGGATGAGGATTGAACAGGTGAGATGACAGCCTGTGTGACCTCCTGGGGCCAAACAGCCAAAGGACAGACCTCTGGGTAGAGAACTGAGCCAACCCCCTCACCACTTCCAGGGATGCAGTGGCAACAGCAATTTCCTCTGTGCCCAGATAAATCCTCACCCTCGCTCTGCCCCAGCCGAAGGTGCAGCGGAGGTTTTGGCTCCGTTCCCCAGGGTGCCGCGTGTTGCCGCAGCACCAGCGTTCCCAGGCAGCCCGTGGAAAGAGCTGCTCTCAGCAGGAGCCCAAGCAGACCGTGGCTGAGTCCTGCCATATGGTCCCTCTCCGGAGCGTTCAGCAGCCAGCCCGCGCAAACTCGCACGTCTTTCGCTCCCTGGGCACACGCGCGTGAAATGTCACGTGCGGGCTGGAGAGAGTGGGCTGGGGTGGCTATTTCTGGCCCTGCTAAAGCACCGTGACAGTCCCGGGGAGGAAGACTCTGCCTCTTCATTCACGCCCCAGAGGGTTTGCAGGGATTTTTTGGGTTGTCTGTCTCAAACCCTAGCTCAAGCTTCAGACCCAGCAAAATGAGCAAATGCTGGCAGCGGTGCTTTCAGACTGCAGGAGGGTGCTTGTGGTGATTGATTGTTGTTAGTACAAGTCTTTATCAGCCTCTGTGCTCCACGTTTGCTGGCGTAGAAACTCCAGCAGCTAGTCCAGAGGTAAGAATTTTCTGGTGAATCAGCTTTGGGAACATCTGTCCTGCCAAGTACCTGTATGAAGTAGCAGTGGACAGATGAATAGGCAATTTAAGTGGCATCTAATTATCTAGAACAGGGCACCCAGCATTCAGTTGCAATTCACTTATGGGTGAGGAAACAGAAAAATATTCACTGTTTGGTTCCTATAAACAAATTCAATTGAAGGCTCCAGGTCTGAGAAGCACGAGTTGATGTTTAAGCAGGAGATTGTTTTATTCGTGTCAGATGTTTTCCTATGTCCAGAAGGTCACGAGGGAGCTCGGGGCCTCCTGAGAAGCCCCCGTTAGCCAGGGATCAGCCAGGGAGGGAGGAGGCACTGAGTGCTGGGACAGCCATGACCTGGCATCAGTGAAAACTGCCTTGTGGGAATAAAAATTAGTTGAGGTCTTGTTTGTCATTTGGAGAGAGATGGCAGAAGGTGCAGATTAAATCTGATGATGTTGCTAGAGCGGTGAAATTGCAGCTGTGATCTGGGTATTCACCGTTTAGATTTGTTTGTTCTTCCTTTATCTCCTGAGATAGAAATTCTGTCTTGTTTCAAAGAGCGAGCACGGAGAGCCTGGTGAAATATCAGCTGGAAACCGGTTTTGCTTTACATGCCCATATAGTCAGGGTCATTAGCAGCTGAATAAATGTTAATGGGATGTAATGGGTTGGTTGGAGGGTGGAGGAGAGCTCTGGGTGACCTGTCTGTTTGTTCTGCTTCCAGGGGGAGAAGGGTCCTCAAGGACCAGCCGGCCGGGATGGCATCCAGGGCCCCGTGGGACTGCCAGGTCCAGCAGGTCCTGTCGGCCCCCCTGGAGAGGATGGAGACAAGGTGGGAACAGCTCCCTGCTGCACAGGGTCACTCTGGGAAGAGACTGGGCAGTAATGCCCCATTGTCACCACGGGCTGGATGTGCTGCTGGCTGTAACACAAGGATAATTTATGGCACTGGCAGTCCCGTGAGACCAGCAGCATCCTGTCTGGGGAGCAGTGGGCAAACTGGGCTGGGCGTGCTCTGCCAGCTGGACCGCTTGCTGAAATCCAGTTGGCCTCCCCTGAAGCCTGTAGCAGGTGGCCTGTCCATGGGGGCCTGGCCTTTCCAGATTCATTACCTCTCCCCACTCTCTAATGAAGCCCCTCAGGACTGGAGGATTCTTAGAAAACATTAGCTGGGATGAATCACTCCTCGGTGCTGACACGGTCTGCAAAATGATGCTTCTTGCAGCTAAGGAAAGTTTGGGGATGTAAAAGGATTTGGTTATACCAGGAGTGGCCAAATCTATGGCCTTTTTCAGAACATTCTGCGATATTTCTGTAGGAACTGGCACCTTTGGGATGAGCATGTAGGCATGTGGGATTGTGGCTTGAATGTTGAGTTATGGAAGTGGTCACCATGTGAACTAACTGTGCCCCTTTGTACCTGGCAGGGGGAGATCGGGGAGCCTGGCCAGAAGGGCAGCAAGGGCGACAAAGGGGAGCAGGTGAGTGAGGTGGATGTTGTCATAGCAGCTTCCCTGCAGGAGCAGAGTTATGTTGTGTGACTTGCTGGAAATAGAAAACTGTGTCATTTTCATTTCTTCCTATCATTGCTTCATCTCCTTTCTTCATTAAATGCCCACAAGATGTAAAAAGAGCAAGTGCCTGAAGTGTGAGCCTCCAGCTCCCAGGAGCACATGTTTCCATGTCACCCATCTCCTGTGCAGATACCTGTGAAGCATTAGCAGCCCTTGTCATTAAAGCTGGGTGTTCAGCTGTAGTTCCTTTTCCAGTTGCTGCCAGCACACTGAAGCACCCTTTACGTATCTAGATGGGGCTGAGTGGTGTGATACTGGTTTGCTGGAGCAAAAATGCCTTTAGGCACATCTGCCATGCCTTTGGCACCAGGGCTGAGGGATGCTGGTGTGTCTGGGAAGACTCAACACTGTCCTCCCTCTCTGGTCTGGGAGTTAATGTGTGTTTAATGGGGGGTTTGTTGGAGAGCATCACCTTTTCCGGGTGAGTTTTTTACTCTGTGATCCTAATGGTGATGCTGTGCTTCTGTTCCATGACAGGGTCCACCAGGTCCTACCGGCCCGCAGGGTCCAACCGGCCAGCCTGGCCCCGCTGTGAGTATTGTCCCCTCTTGGCAGCAATCCTCCTTCTTACCATAACACCTCCTGGGACACAAGGATTGGCAGCTTCTGGTGGCACTGCTGGTGCCTGACACATGAGTAGGGCTTCCCTCTGGCTGCACCAGGAGGTGGTGGGGATGGAGCTTTGCATCTACCTCGTGTCTTTGCTAAGCTGTGTTAGACTTTTTCTTCGTAGGGTGCTGATGGAGAGCCAGGTCCTAGAGGACAGCAAGGCCTCTTTGGTCAGAAAGGTGATGAAGGACCCCGAGGTTTCCCTGGTCCCCCTGGCCCAGTGGGCTTGCAGGTAATATGCAGCATTGAGGGGTGGATTGGGGTAATGACAGCTGGGGCTCCTCCTGAGATGTTTGCAGCTAAAACTCATCCCCTCCACCTCCACAGGGCTTGCCTGGACCCCCTGGTGAGAAGGGAGAAACAGGTGATGTTGGGCAAATGGTAAGATACTTCCATAATACCTTTTTCATCAGTGACATAGACATTGCTCCAAGAAACATGTCTTACATTTTCTCCTCTCTCTCTCTCAGGGCCCGCCAGGCCCACCTGGACCCAGAGGTCCATCTGGACCACCAGGAGCAGATGGTCCACAGGGTCTTCCTGGGGGAATAGGAAATCCTGGTGCAGTAGGAGAAAAGGTAAAGCATCCAGACAAACCTGAGTGAAGCCTGCGGTGGTCTGCAACAACACTCCTGCAGTCAGCAGAAGACTCAACACCCTGCAGAAATATGACTGGGATCGCTCTCTTTTCCCCTCCACAGGGTGAACCTGGTGAATCTGGTGAGCCTGGTCTTCCCGGCGAGGTTGGCCTCCCAGTAAGTACACTACAGGCTGACTCTTGCTCTGATGGAGAGGAGCTTTTCTTCAGTGGTGTCCCCTGAGGAGCTGGTTGAAGGGGTGTCAAGAGAGGCACAGATGTGGATGGGGCTGCAAGGACCAAAGCAGCCATGTCCTTGGTTTGGGTATTGGGCGACACATCGCCATGTTACTGGCTATTTATAGTGCAATGTTTAGTCACTGAGTATGGGCTACCCACGACTGAACAACACGAGCACCGTTTAATCTTTGTGGGAAGGGACTGCTAAATTGTGTCCTTGTGTTCTGAGATACAAATAGAGTTTCTTTCTCCGAGTTGATTAAAGGATAATTGGCAATCGGTAAGTTGCTTTCCTGGATAATAAAAACACTCTCTTTCCTTTACAGGGTCCTAAAGGTGAAAGAGGTGAAAAGGGTGAAGCAGGTCCCTCTGGTGCTGCTGGGCCACCTGGCCCCAAAGGTCCACCAGGTGATGACGGTCCCAAAGGCAGCCCTGTGAGTACCCCCTCCTGGCCAAGCACTGCTTCCTTCTCTTGCCCAGCAGAGATTTGGACATGAAAAGATGTTTTCCAGAGGTTTTTGTGAAAATTTGAGGTAGTTTACCAGTCAGAGGGTTGCTTCTCTAACGGTATATGACAGTTGTCCCCTTCTTTAGGGTGCTAATGAGGAAAAGACCCATCTGTACCTTGTCTTCCAGCAATCTCTTGTATTATTAGTCCTTTCTGCAGGCTATCAGAAAACTCACCCCTCTAGGGAAGACCTGCAGTAGGTTTACTTTGCTCTTGAGCTTACGTATTGCCAAGGTCCTCTGCACCAGAGCAAAGCTTCCAAAATAGCATAGAGGAGATTTATGTGAATGGGGGAGTTGTACCTCTAGGGTCAGATCCCTGCTGATGCTAATTGCTGTAGCTCTGTTGAAGCCAGTAGAGCCATCCTGATTTATACCAGATGATAATGGTACAGTATTTATCTTGCCGGCTCCTTTGATGCTTGCTGGCTGAAGGAATTTATTATGCGATAAGCAAAGATGGCATGAAACAGCAGAGGAGGCAGGGGAGTTAGTCATCTCTTAACAGATGGGGCTTTGGGATATCACATTATTGGCTGAAGCCTATTGTCTGAACACTGGTCTCAGAATCATTTGAAATACACAATAGACATTGTAGGGAGAAGAATGGTGAAGTGTTTTAGTCATTAACTGCTTTGAGAGGATCTTCACGTGAAAGATGTTATGCATCATGTAGGAAGCAAAAGCAAAATCTTCTAATCTGCACCTTCCCCAAAGCTACAAGGATTTTGCTGTCACTTGTCCAATGTTATTTATGAAAAAACAGATGAAAGTCCTGGTGTTGCCTCTGGAGCTTTGCATCATCTGGTGGCTGTAACAGGATGAAATTACTGAGGATGCAAAGATGTGGGATGGTGTTTGAGGACAGGGGATTGGGGTTTTGCTCCGTAGGCTGGCTCCCTGTGTAGTCGCTGGGGTATCAGGCACAAGTGCTCTGCAGTTTGCAGTTCTCCAGGTGCAAAATTTCTGATTTGGGGATATCTTTCTTCTCTCTTTTCAGGGTCCAGTTGGTTTCCCTGGTGACCCTGGTCCTCCTGGAGAACCTGGGCCAGCTGTAAGTGTCTCACAGAAGGGCAGTAGTTCCTCCTCTTGGCTTAGCAAAATACAACTTGTGTGCTGTTCATTCACCAGCAGCTCCACTGGCATTTACTCTTCCTTTACTTGGGAGAGAGTAACAAGTCCCACTATAGGACTGTTTGTCTGGTGGTGCTACAACCTTTGGGAGGTAGCTGTTGGAATGCTGCTATTCACAGCATTTGCCACAGAGCACTTGCTCTTGCCAGTGTTGCCACCAGGAGATGGGAAGGGATGGTGTCCAGTGATGTGAAGACCAGCTGAAGCACATCTGCTGCTTCTGACACTCTGCTCAACTCTCCTCGTACCCTAGATACACCTGGCTTGTTTCTTTCTTCTTCCTTTCTAGGGTCAAGATGGTCCCCCTGGGGACAAAGGTGATGATGGCGAACCTGGACAGACTGTGAGTAACTGGAAAGATGAGATCTGTTCCCCATCAGTCCCCATGGGTTCTGTGTGCAAGTCCAAGGACTTTTAGCACAGAGGAACACAGAGCATCTAATTCCCACCAGCTTCTGCTGCGCTGGTCCCCTGGTGCCCACCCCTCCTGCCTGTGTCAGCCTGGCTGCTGCCATCCACCCTGGGAGACAGCCTGAAAGCGAGAATTAACTTAGGAAAACCTAGAGCTCAGTCTTTCCTTTTCACTTTGCCATGCCTTATGGTATTTTGTGGTGGGAAGGGATAAAACAAGATACCACCTGCACCCCCGAGGAGGTGTCAGGAGTTGTACCGGCTGCCCACGCCTCAGCTTAGTGCAAACTCTAGATCTCAACTTTACATGTTTGCTTCTCCTTCCCATGTCTTGTGGTAGAATTATGGCTTGTTCTCCCCCCTTCTCCATCTAGGGTTCCCCTGGTCCCACGGGAGAGCCAGGCCCCTCTGGACCCCCAGGAAAAAGGGTAAGCTGGTTGTTCAGGAGTTATCTTTCCAAACACATTGGTATTGACGTTTTGAAACTGATGTTCTTGCTACATCTACAGTAAATGCAAGACAGTAATGTGTAAAATATATAGTAATTTAAAAAAAATATTGATGCGCCATTCACAGCCATTAGAAATTGATGGGAACTTGTCAACCAAATCCCGTGGATCTTTTTTCCTTGAGATTATAACACCCAAAAGCATATACAAGTATGAGGTGCTCCTGCTCTTCCTGCCTTGCTGGCAGAGCCCAGGGATTAATTTAGCACAAAGCTAATTTACAAAGCTTTTCAGAGCATATTTGTCTCCGTTTTGTCTTCTTCCCTGGGGCAGTAGCATCATTTTGCTAATTCCAATAGACCGTTTCAGATCAGTGTGATCTAATTGTGTTTTGCATCTGTTTTGTGCTTTCTCTAGGGCCCTCCTGGTCCAGCCGGTCCCGAAGGAAGGCAAGGAGAGAAAGGAGCCAAGGTAAGAGCTGAATGAGGTTTCACTTCTACCATGTCCTTTGGGTGCCAGAATGATCAACCTCTGGACAACGCTGGGGTTTGAAAGGCAGTGATTTGATTTTGCTGCGTGTAACAATAAATTGCTTTGAATTTGGGGCCGTGGGTCTCAAATCTAAGCTTCTACTTCATCTTTTAACAACTCCGTGGGGATAGTTAGGGCTTGGTAAAGTGCTAGGAGTGTTTTTCTTGGTTTGAAATTACAAAAGTGCCATATTTGGCAACTTAATGTGTTGTGAATAATACGGTGAGCACAGCCCTATGCCCTTTCCCAGGGCAAACACAACATGGACCATGAAACTGTTGGTAGAAGGGGTGGGAAAATGCAGAGTGGGATTGCAAATTCTAGACCCACTTGTAGCAGCAGAGGCAGGAACACTGATGGCTGAGGATGTCCTCTGCTAGCTCATCTTGTAGGACTGAACCCAGGAAAGCTTTCTACTCAGGAGAACTCGTAGCCAAAGGTCTATTCCTGCTGGAAATCAGCAGAAATAGGCAAGACTGAAAAGTGAAGGAGTTGAAGACTTGTCCGCAACGCATAAGGGATGGGGAGCAGTAGGAAACTCAACAAACAGAAGGTTTTACCCGCTTTGCATGGACCTGCATTCGTTCTGTGACATCCAGGCAGCAGCCACCGTGTATTTGAGAAGATTATTTGATGCTCCAATGCAAATAAAACCATTCTGCCTTTTGCATCTAGGGTGAAGCTGGTTTAGAAGGACCTCCTGGGAAGACTGGCCCAATTGGTCCTCAAGGTGCTCCAGGGAAGCCCGGCCCTGATGGCCTTCGAGGGATTCCTGGCCCAGTCGTGAGTATTCCCAAACTGAGCAAAGTCTGAGAAAGCTTCTGGGCAGGCTTGTTCCGGTGCTTTGCCATAACCCATCTGCCTTGGAAGATGCCTTTTTCCCAGTGCTTAAATGCCTGATAGCAGATAAAATATATTTAGTAGCAATAATAAAACAGTGAATATCATCTCCCAGCGTGGTTTATTTGAGTCTTGGGTCTGCTCACCCACTCTCCTGGGTGAGAGTTTTCAGATTCCAAGTTTCCAGACTTCCAAAGTCCCCTTTCCGGTAGAGATTTGAGCATGAAAGGAACTTAACTCCTTTTGCCTTTACCATCTGTGAGAAGTCAGGGCAAACACTCCCTGGCACAGGGACCAGATGAGAATGGGTGAAGAATGGGAATAATCCCAGCTGGGAGCACTGCTCTCCTGGAGAATTGTTTTGAAGGAATTTCACTGCTTTACAGGGTGAACAAGGTCTCCCCGGATCTCCTGGCCCAGATGGTCCTCCAGGCCCAATGGTAAGTCCAGACCATCAAACTCAATGAGCTTTTGAAAAGGGTGAATGCATTTTACATTAATTCATTCTCTCTTTTGTTTTCTCCCTTGTATCCCAAAGGGTCCACCGGGTTTGCCTGGTCTTAAAGGAGACTCTGGTCCTAAAGGGGAGAAGGTAAGAATGGCACACACAGTCTCACTGCATGACCCACCAGGTCCACGTCTGGGTGTGGGGGGAAAAATGTCATTGTAGAGGGGTCCTGCAGCTGGCAGGACAAGGCTGAGTTGTGCCACCACCAGCCCCTTGCACCTTCTCTCATGCTCTGGAAGCTTTGGAGATGTCTTTAGTGGAGAGATGGAGAGTTGTGAGTGTGCCCCGAGGGATGAACAGTGTTGTGCTGTGGGTGAGGGATGTGCCACTGCCTGTCTGGATCCAAGACCTCGTTTCCCAGATGCCTGGCTGGCCTTAGGGCAGGATTCACAATCTTCTAGAAATTTCTGTGATACACGTTAGCACACGAAATGAGCAGGCGCCCCAGCGCAGCAGTTCTGCTTCTGTATTTGTAGCATCTCTCTAGCAAAATTCCAGTGCTCTGCTCTGCCACTTCCAGGTGTCAGGATGCTTACAAACTCCTAGCACCATGCTTAGATATTTGGGGTTGTATCTCAAAGTGTCCTTGCCTGGTAGCTTTGGTATTCAGTTACCTCCAGCGAGAGGTCATCATTGCCATCTGCTCTTCTCCTCTAGGGTCATCCAGGTTTAATTGGTCTTATTGGACCACCAGGAGAGCAGGGAGAAAAGGGTGACAGAGGTCTCCCCGGCCCTCAGGGCTCAGCAGGACCCAAAGGAGAGCAGGTAAATATTCCTTAAGACCTGAATTAAATGCACCTTTGAGCAGATGTTAGCTGTGTGTGGTTAGAATCCTTCATCTCTGCATGTGAATCATCGGTGTTGTGCTTTTGTGTTCCAGGGTATCACAGGTCCAACTGGGCCAATTGGACCTCCAGGGCCACCAGGATTACCGGTATGTGACAAGCACTTATCTTCTAATTCCTCACGAGCTACACAGTCCCGGGGTCACCTCGGTGCTCCCAAATACCCAGCTCGGTCCTGCTAGCCTGACCTTGTACGAGGATGCTGCTGGGAATGGGCTGAGCCAGCTGAGCCCATTACAAACACTGGGATGAGTTACAGGAGTACTGGGGGGTGACGTGTGAGCTGAGAGATGGGCAGAGAGGACACGGTGTGAGCGAGGCAGGGAAATCAGCCCCAGCCCATTTCTCTCCCCTTTTCTTTTGGATTATCTAGGATCACACGATGACTTCTTTTTGCTGGTTGTGTTGGGTTTTCCCTGGGTGCCCAAAGGCTGCACCCTGCACCTGTGGACAACCAGCACTTGCTGTTGCTGGGTGTCCTTAGCATGCAGCCAGCGTCAGCCGCAGGTTACAGTAATCACCCAACAGCTTTTCCAGTCCCTATCTGGGGAGGAGTGTGGGGCACTAACACAGATTGGAGTGACACAAATGCTTTTTGTATGTTGGCAAATAAAAGCAACGGCAAACTCCAGTGGATGTGAAAAGTGGCAGCAGAAAGGAAGTGAATGAAGAAAACCACCCTGTCTCTCTCTCTAAGGAGAGACTGATGACTCCTCTGCTGGGAAATGTACTGACTCTTTTCTCTATTTCTCTCTCTACAGGGTCCACCTGGTCCCAAAGGTGCTAAAGGATCATCAGTGAGTACAGACGTAGTTAAATGAAGAGGCTGAGGAGCTCTTATTAAATACATAACCTGCTGCGACTCCTCCACATCAGTGGCATTAAGGCAATTAGCCAGAGATGACTGGAGCAAATGCAGCCTTTTCAGGCTGGCTAAGCCCAGAAATGATAATTGGGCAAGGTTCCTGTTGCACACACTGTACTTCATGGAACATCAGTGCAGCAGAGATCACAAGGAGGGATCCAGTGCATAGTACTTGGGAGAAAAGCTACTGCTGTAAAGCAGAGGCTGTTAAAAATAGCCTGTGAAGCGGGAGGTGGCAAGCTGAAAAGCGGAGAGCTCGCTGAGAAATGCGATGCTGAAGCAAGCTTCATGTCACAGATCTATGCAGGCAGCTAAAAATTCCTTTTGGGCAACTTCCTAATGTCTTTTCCCTATGCAGATTTCAATGTTTTATTAATTTTAAGATTTTATTTGATTTATAAAGCTGTTGAATTGATTTGGGGAGTTCACATTTTCATGCATTGGAAGGTCCTTCCTTTTTCATAGGAAGCCTAAGCAAAATTTCACTGTTTAACCCCAAGCATTTGACTGATCACTTCTTTTACCTAAGCATCAAAATTAACCAAAACGAACATTTTCTTGCGTGTGTGTGCAAGGAGATTCCTCTGGTGTACTTGAAGAGGCATAAAGAAAGTTTTTGCCATGAGACTGTTAAGAGAAGTAATAGTTGTGATGTGATATAAATAGCAAGTGCTTTTTCCTGAGTGACCAATGCTTTTCCCTTGTTTGTCCACCCAGGGTCCAACAGGTCCAAAGGGTGAATCGGGTCTTCCTGGGCCCCCAGGGCCACCTGTAAGTAGAACCCCTTACCCAAAGTGTGAAGTTCAGATTTAATGGGTGTTGTAATGTCAGGAAGTAGATTTCTGAACAAAGATTCAACACATCAGGAGTCCTAGCAACGGGTTGGCATCTCTTAGAGATGCTGGGAAGGGACGCAGGATGTGAAGGGAGAAGTTACTATTGGGAAGATGACAGGAGAAGATGGACCCAGTGCTCAAGCCTGGTGGCCAGGGTTTCTAACAGTACACCATGGGTGGTTTGCATCTCTATTTTATATCGTGTGATGCTGCTTTTCAGCACTGCTGGCTCTTTGGGCCGTCATTTATGTCTCTTCCCTACTGCCAACACAATGGAAAGTTGTATCTTCTTTCTCCACAAATCAGGGTCCTCCTGGAGAAGTCATCCAGCCACTGCCCATCCAGTCTTCCAAGAGGACCAGGAGAAACATTGACGCCAGCCAGCTGGTGGATGATGGAAATGCCGACAACTACATGGACTATGCAGATGGCATGGAGGAAATTTTCGGCTCACTGAATTCCTTGAAACTGGAAATTGAGCAAATGAAGCATCCTTTGGGCACTCAACATAACCCAGCACGTACCTGCAAGGATCTGCAGCTTTGTCACCCTGATTTCCCAGACGGTGTGTCCTGGGACAGAGGGGGTGTGGGGAAAACACTGGGGGGTTCCCAGCTCCATGCAGTAAATATAAGCGAGTGTGGGAAGAGAAGTAATTTGGGGAGTCCCAGGCCCTAGTTCCCTGTGAGGAATGTGGCTGACAAAGAAGGAGTAAGTAGAGAAAAGTTGGACTAGATGATCATTTTAAGTCCCTTCCAATTGAAATATTCTATACTAAGAATGGGGATAGATGATGAAAAATAGCTCGTCACAGAATTACTGAGGCTGGAAGAGACCTCCAAGATCATCATGTCCAGCCTATGACCCAACACCCTGGCATCAGCTGGACCAAGGTGCCACCGAATGTGGGATCAGAACATAACCAGCTTTCCAAAACACACATCTGAAGAGCCTTTTGTCCTCCCTTCACAGTGCTCAGTCTTTCTTCCCTTCTCTTCCCTCTTGTGCATCCAGGTGAATACTGGGTTGATCCTAACCAAGGATGTTCCAGAGACTCTTTCAAAGTTTACTGTAATTTCACAGCTGGTGGAGAGACTTGTATCTTCCCTGATAAGAAATCTGAAGGAGTAAGTCCACACAATTTTATTTTTTTTTCCCCTGCTCTATATCATGGTGATAAGAGATTGTTTCCTAATATGAATATTCATAGACAGTCCATTTCAGCAGAATTAAACAATAACAAGTAAGGATTAAAGACCCAGAACATTTCTTTGTCACACAACAGTGGCTTCTAAAATAATAAGGAATATGTTTGTGCAGAGAATTTCTTTAAGTCAGACTTAAACTGTGACTTGGGACAAGTCTTTGATGATTTCCCAGGCAGAATAAATGCCAAAAGCATTTTTTTTATTTATTCATTTTTATTTTACAAAGGCAGAAGTGTGTGCTGGTGCAGGAACTGTGGCTCCATGTGAGCTTCATTTAACTCATTCCTTGTCTTCCCACCTGCAGCTGGGCTCTGCTCTGCTGGCTGCTGCATAAGCTCCACCACAATTCCTCTGCCCTCACTGTGTCTTCAGACAAGGCAGATAAATGTTGATCTCCTGTCATTTTTCCTGGTGTTTCCTGTGGGCCACTGATCCTAAATGATTGCAGCTACCCTCAGCACTCTTCCTGGCACCGATGCACAAGGCTGATGAAGTTGTTTGTGTAATTATGTGCTTAGCTCAACCATACTCTTCATTTTTATCCTGTATCCATTCACTCTGCTTCCTACAGCTGCTCTCCCCAATGCCTGGAATCCAGTTCTTGTACTGGTCAAGCAGAAACTCTTTGAAACACTTGGAAAAAATGGCCTGGGGGAGCTCACTTGGTGTCACAATTGTGCTCCAGCTGGGTTAAGGTGCAGGCAAAGCTGTTCCCTCCACTGAAAGCCATTTTCTTGCTGAATTTCATCCACCAGAAATATGTGCCAGCACAGAGCAAAGAACACACGACATAAATCTTCCTTGGGTTCTCATTAGGGCTGTTTAACCAGGAGATGAATTTCTTCTCTTTCACACTAGCTTGCCATGGCTCTCTTTAGAACGTGGACAGCTAAAAAAGCAGAGTGTGCCCATGGTCTTACCATTGCTCAGACTCTTGCCACACTCATTCTCAGAGTGGCTCTTTAGCCCCACCTCGTCCCCTGTGGAGCTGATCCTCTGACCGCTGCGATGCTCCTCAAATGCAAATCGTGCTACACTTTTGCAGTACTGTCGTAAATAAGAAAAAGGTTCAGCCTGCTCTTTTGCCATGTAGAGAAATCAAAACAGCTACCCCCCAGTATCAATGTTGGCTGAGTGGCTTTATTCTAAGCCACAGTGGTGTTTAAGCCATATTCCCTT
The DNA here is from genome assembly GCA_027560015.1 of Chloroceryle amazona. NCBI lineage: Eukaryota > Metazoa > Chordata > Aves > Coraciiformes > Cerylidae > Chloroceryle > Chloroceryle amazona. The sequence goes on from JANHFX010005703.1 coordinate 68,672, forward strand.
TCAGTCTGTCCTTTACCCAGCAAAAACACACTCTGACTTGCTTTCTGGTTTGCACGCTAGAAAGGAAAGGACAGTCCCAAGATGCCTGGATATAGCTTGGCTGTTGTTCTGGGGGAGATTTACAGCAGAAGTGAGGGAGCTGGTGGGAGGGTAAGGGAGCAGACTGCAGCCACGCTCCTTCCTTCTGCTCTGATTCAAGAGAATTGATTCAGCTGCTTAGATGGGGCTGCCGTAAAGGATGCTCTGACAGCTCATTTCTTGTCAAGGTCACCCCCTGCGTTGCTACAGGCAGTTGGAGTTCCATCTCGTGTGATGGTCCAGCACTGCCTGAGGAGGATGCACTGCCCATGATGCACCTTATCGCTGCACAAACACAGGAGGCAGGCAGAGGCTTTTCCTTAATCCCATTCTTTACCTTTCCCAGCCCCACAGCGCCTGGATTCAGCACTGGAGTGGCAGCAGCCTTCTCCATTAGCAGCACTGCTTCTCCAGCCCGGCCCTCACATGAAGATCAATGCACCTTTTACAGCCGATTTCCCTTTTTTCCTCTCCATCTTTCCTTTTATCTCTCCTGCTGATAGACTGTGCTGCTGGTTTTGCATCCAAATTACGTGGGAGGCAGAGATCATTAGCCCTGAGCAAAGGAGGCCAGTGCCAAGGCAGCTCCGGGCACCCGGGGCAGCACCACTTTGTCCCATTCTGCTTGAGAGGCTGCTGGCACCTTAAGGGCTCTGCCAACTGGTCATGTCACTGGTGTATAAAGATTAAGAAAACATTTTAAAGGGAGTTGGACAGTTTCAATAAGACGTGAAGACTCTGCCTGTGGAACCGATTGTAACTTTTTTATTTCTTTTTTTTTTTTTTTTCTTCTTTCTCTCTTTCCTCCTTGCCATCCACAAACTAGGCTAGGATTACTTCTTGGCCAAAGGAAAACCCAGGCTCCTGGTTCAGTGAATTCAAGCGCGGTAAACTGGTAAGATGCATCTTGGTGCTTTCTGTTTTCTTTAACCCATGTCATATTTTACAGAGTAAAATGGCTCGTTGGCCCAAAGAACAGCCTTCCACATGGTATAGTCAATACAAGCGGGGGTCTTTGGTAAGTGGCTAACCTTGCCCTTGGCCCTCTCGTCTGAATCAGAGCGCATCTTCTGCTTTGGTATGGCCAGACCTGTTGCACTCTGCATGCTGGACTAATAACCATCACAAACACCGGGAAAACATTTAAGGTGGAATACTGAAAAAGGAAGAAAACCCATTGGGGATGCTTTTTTTTTTTCCTTTTCTCTTTATTTTGCAGTCTGCTTGACTGGAAACCCAGGAGCAGGTGCTGAGCTTTCCCCCTGCATTAGAAGGGGACACACTGATGTGTTGGGGGACCCTGCAGAGCTGGAGCTGTTGCAGGGCTGTGTCTGTAGAGCACTGCAGTGGGCTGCATCCTGCAGGAGGGCTCTTGGCTGGCTCCTAAGCAGTTCCCATTCCATCAAGATGTCCCCGTGCTGCTGTCCCTAGCAGTGTAGCCTTGAGCTGAGAGACCCTCTGAGGTGATGCTTCAGCCTGGAGCTAGGTACAGTGGTGTTGCAGCCTGTGCTCACTGGTACCCAGGTTGAGGTGGTGAATCTGCACATCTCTGGTCTGGGGCAGGTTTTCCCCAAAGGATGGATTTAAACTCCCATGCTGGGGGCTCCCAGGCCACCCTCAGAGCTTGGGAGGCATGAAGTTGTTGGTTTAAAGGAAGATTTCAAGCCACAATCATTTGCAAGCCAAGTGATCAGGAATTGGACTTAGTCCTAGTTAAGGATTTTTTCAGGGGAGAAGAACTGTCATAAGGTCAAACAGCATTTGATGTCAGCAAGCAGGCAAGACAGCAACACAGAAAGAAAAAGCTCTGGTATTTTGTTCTGTGACAGGACATTCACGTTGTGGATAAATCACTCCCATAGAGCACGAGCCCTGGTCAGGGATGTCAGAGAATCATAGCACACCAGGTTGGAAGGGACCTTGAGGATCACCTGGTCCAACCTTTCTTGTCAAAACCACGGTCTAGACAAGGTGGTCCAGCACTGCGTCCAGCTGAGTCTTTAAAGTGTCCAGTGTTGGGCAATCCACCACCTTCCTGGGGATGTGATTCCCCAGAGCAGCCATTGATCAGTGTGAGTCAGGGCTCCTTAAGCAACAGAAATCTCCCACGTGTGTTTCAATTCTTGTAGGATTATTGGGATGCAGATAATGAGCTCAGTCAGAGCAGGAGAATTAGGGAAGAAGGAAAGATCCAGCAGATAAAACCGACTGGTCCCCAAAAGCCAGAGGTGCTCCAACATCTGCCCAGGGCAGAGGCTTCTTGCAGTGCCCCAAAATTTCCACCTTAAAAGGCAAACAACAGAGAAAATCAGCGCGTTGCTTTCCTGAGCTGCATTTCATCGCCGCTAAACACGATTTGCTCTGATTCTGCCCACAAGAAGGACGTGGCTTCTGCAGCTTTTCCGCATTATCCAGCAAGGCTGCAAAGCCCAGGGCTTCAGCCTCCTCGCTCCTTGGAGGGCAACTACTCATAGCTTAATTTCAGAGCACTTCATCAGTTGATATGATGAGTACCTCCATTTCTCCATCTTCTGTGCTTGGTTTTTCTTTATTTTATTTTTCCTCTCAGCTACAGTAGAGGCTGTATTGCCAACCTAGAGCTTAGGGTCTGTTTTTTTACTATAGGAATTTCAGTGCTACATGAAGCCCTTTGTTCCATCTTTCTGTGTTGCCATTTTCTTGCTTTTTTTTTTGCCTGTCCTGCATTTTCTGTTTATGGAAAAAAAAAAAAAGCCACCAGCACGTAGAAGGCCAGCCTAAGCAAACCACAAACCTGCTAAACACACAAGCCATAAAAGTAAAGTTTGATTCTTATTTGTTTTTAAAAGGCACCTCTCATTTCACCCCAGTCAGGACTTGGAACCATGAGACTGGTAAATTGGGGAGACATTTCCTTGGATCCACGATCTGTTGTAATCTGGGTGTAGATGGGTGGGATGAATGAGTTTGATGTTCCCCTCTGGGTGCAGCATCGCTGCTGTTACTCCATGGAGAAGGTCCCTGGTGTCTTTCCATGCAACCCAAGCACAGTTGGTCTCTGGTTGGGACTGAGCCCACCGGGATCCCCAAAGCCAAGGGGAGGATTTCCACCCAGCTGCTCAGGCTGCTGATGTGGGGGGTTCCACATGACTCTCCGTTGCTTGCACAAGGTGCACAGCCATGAAAACACTTGCCTGTCTTCTGGAGATCTCTAGAGGACACAGTGAATGTGAAATACAAAGAAACCATCTTGTTCTGATGCTTCTGCACCGTCATTAATCAGTGACACAGAACACTTGGAGCTGGTTTCTTACCGTTTCTCCTCATGCAGCCAAACTGCATTTAGAGTCATAAAAGGGTTGCAGATGTTTCCTTCTGGTCTCTGCTTTCCTTCCGTGTGCGTTGCACACAATTCCCAGTAGCTCTAACAAGGCCTGCCACCCACCCTGCCCTGTTATCCTTCCTAGCCATATGGCATCTGCTGCGGGGAAATGCTATCACAGAGAAAACAGGAAAGGATTGATTTTTGCACAACTGTGTTCCCACGAGCGAGCCGTATGCACGCCACCAGTTCCCAGTGGCTCAAGTCACAAAGCTGGGACAGGGCTTCATGCAAAACAGCAACTGGGCTCCTATAACAAGTAGTAAGGCTCCCAAACCAAGCACTGATTTGAAATAAAAACAAATGAGAGAAGCAGGTGCTGTAGATCAGGACTCACTGGCCAAGTGTGCCAAGTAATCAGCATTTTGCATCCCCCTTCCTTCCACGTCCTGGTGGTTTTCTGGTAGCTCTCCTTCTGGCACGCGTGGCTCTCTCATGGTCAGTCATATTTAACTCTCAGGAGGACAGTGCAACAGTATCCTGACAACCGGTTGGTATATGTATTTATTTTTATTATCATTTTATTCATGATTTTATTCTCTGTTTATGAATCTCTTCTACTGTTTGCAGCTCACACCGACGTTTTTGTGGTACCTCGAAGAACACAACGCCTGTGTTTTTTCTCCTGGTTGTTTCTAAAGAAACCCACTGTCCATAGAGAACAGTCGTGAACAGCAGCTCTGGCAGCTTGGCCGTGGCTGGAGATGCCACCTGAAGTGCAGTTAGTTTATGCAAGCAAATTAACTGTCCTGCTGCATGTTCACTTTCTAGGTGGGGTATGAGAGGAAGTTCCAGAAAGTCCCGAATCCCCTCTGTGTAGAAGTGGGGTTTGATAAATTGCATTTCTAGATACTGTTCTCCAAGGAAGAAAAAGACCCCGATGTGCAGCATGAAGTAAATCCCACTGCTGGTGCAGCTCCCGTGTTTCATGATGTTCCCTGAGGGTAGTAAATGCATTTTGCCTTCATGGACCAGGGCAGCACAGAGTCCTTATCAGCAGGAATGGGATTGCTGCAGGTTAAGTGCATAGATTGCTTAAATCCAATGTGCTGGTCCCCCAAAAAAATGAAATGGGAAATACCCCAGTGTGTGCTGAACAAAATACCCACAGTGGTCAGAAAATCATGTCAAATGGGGTGCAAAATAAAGCCTCAAACCCGTACAGAAATCTGATTTCTCTCTTCCTCAATATCTGGAGAAGTATGCTCAGTATTGGCTTAAACTTCAGACATATGTCCCCAGATTTGCACCCTTTTGCAACCAGGGCTGAAATTCCTTTCCCCCCCCCGCCCTGTATTATCCTTATTTTCTTAGTTCACAACCAGACCACATCCAACAAAGAGCGAGACTGATGATCCTCAGACCTCCCCCTCAAACATATTGCATTACCCCTCACTGCCCAGTGCTTCCCCTTCTCCTCTCCTCACAGCTCTCCTACGTGGATTCAGATGGGAACCCCATCGGAGTGGTGCAGATGACTTTCCTCCGGCTCCTGAGCGCCTCAGCCCACCAGAACATCACCTACAACTGCTACCAGTCCGTAGCCTGGCACGACGCCACCACCAACAGCTACGACAAGGCCATCCGCTTCCTGGGCTCTAACGACGAGGAGATGTCCTATGACAACAACCCCTACATCCGAGCCGCCCTGGACGGCTGCGCGGTACGTGGGGCAGAGCCGGTCCCGCTCGGTCCGTGCAGAAGGGGTTGGTGTTGGAGGTTTCCATCCCCTCCTCTGTCCAGCACCGTCTGCCTCAGAGCAAATCGCCTCCAGATTTCGTGTTGGAGTTGACTTCAGTGTTGTCCCCAGCACGGGGGACATTGAGCTTGCTCTTTGCTGTGCTGGGGATACAGGATTCCGCTCAAGGTCAGGGGAAGCTGCAGCATCTTTAGGAATCAGGTTAAATTGCTTTATTGCTGGCCGTGCCTGAAGGAAGGGACCTGCCTAAAACCACTGGTTGCTTTCAAATATCCCCTCTTGCCTTTGCTTTTGCTCCCTCTGCTCGCAGGGGAGAGGTGAGTGATACCACCCAGTTCAGTGCGAGTTTTGCAGGGCTTTGAGGAGAATTTTTGTGACTGCTTTCAGGAAATCCTGGAGGCAAAGCATTAAGGGTTTGGTGTTGGATCGTTTGGGGTTTTTTTGCAGCACGCTGCTGTGCACAGCCCCAGGAGGGCTCTGGGCTGTGCTCTGCCCACACTGCTCCTCACCTTCTCTTTGGCCATGAGCGACAGTGAGAGTTTGCACAGGGACCCAGCATCCTCCCTTTGCTTCTGTCTTCTTCTCTTGATGCTGGATTCGGGACTGAGCTCTGAAAAATCTACCCTTGGGAACTAAAAAATTGACAAAGCAGGTGCTGCTTGCATTTATTCTGAGATCCAGCTCGCTGGTGCAAAAGCATAATTCTCACCTCCTGCAACGGCAGCGCTTGAAACCCACGGGACAGAAAGATTGAGATGTTTGACAGAGAAAACCCTCCACATAATCTGAGATGAAAGTGGCTCTGTTCTGGCACACGCACGTTTTCTTACCGTAGGAGCAATGAGGAAAATCAGATTAGAATATCTCCTTCTTTTAACACTGACAGAGAGGGAAGGGGTGTCATCCAGCTTCTGGAAACACTCAGAAGCCGCGTGGGGAAGTTTATCCTCGAGTACTTCATATCTCCTGCTAACGTGATGTGTCCTCAGTAAAAAGTGCCTTCTCCTTTTCCCATCCTAAGTCCTAGGGATGCTGCAAAATCACACATTTTAAGGCAGATATGCCTGCTGAAAACCCTTTTGGTTTAAGTGATTTGGCTCTGGAGCCCTCTCCCTAGCGAGGGGTGTTTGCAGGAGGAGATGACTGTAGCTCCTTCAAGTTTATTTGCCTAGTTGCTTCTTGCAGGCAGCCTTTAGCTCAGCTGCTCTCGGTGTTGCAGATAAACGGCTGGAGCAAGAATTTAATCCACGGGAGCACTGGGAGAGGCTGAATGAGCCCCAGTGTGATGGTGGAGCACAGAGATGCCCACTCCTGGCTCAGAGCTTTGGGCGTTGCTTCCAAACTAGCGTGGCCCAGCCTCTCCTCTCTGCCAGAGATGTTCCTGTAGGGTATAAAAAGTAGGTCGGATATCCCAAGGGAGCTTCTTACAGCCTTGCAGAAAGAGGCTCTGAATCTCCTGTACCTCTCTCTGGTACCCTGGTAGATCATCCTTCCTGAACCACAGGCAGAATATTGAGGATTGAGCCCTAGCATGTGAAAAATGAGGTTGGGCTGCCCGATGTGGCATCGCTGCAGGGGTCCTGGTAGGACCCGCGATTGAGCCGCTGCAGCCAGCGCCGCTGGATCTCCAGGGCTAATGCTCAGGCCATTATTTCAATGTGGTTTTCCTGATCTTCCAGCCCTTTCTCGGTAGCTGTAATATAGCCTGTTCTTCTGAGACGCACAAATCAGAGGGTAAGGTAGAGCCAAAAGCTGCTCCATAAATTCTCTTGTTTGTGCAGCTTTCTATGCCCTCGGGTGCACTTCTGCTCCTCTAATAATTATTTATATTTCGGAAATAACTGCACGGCTACCAGGCGCGATAAAAAGACAGCATCACCTTGTGAATTCCATCAAACTTTAAATGCAATCCTTTTTGGTAGCGCTCGGATAATAGTCAAACTAATATATTCAAATTAAATTGCTCACATTTGCTCAACAACCCATGCGTGTCCTCGGGGAGGCAAAACAACACCACCACAGCCACAACAATTTTACCGGGCTCCTGTTGCAGCTCTGACGTGTGCTGACAGCAGACCTGAGTGTCTTTTGATCTGCGTGGCAGCAGCTGCCAAAGTCTCAGCTCAGGACAAGTCACCCCCCAGGGGTTCGCTCAGTGGTCATCATCCCACTCGATCAGAACACGTCTGCTAAATCTGCAGGGTAAATGGAGGGTGTTTGGGTGCTGGGTGCCTCTGATTCAGCTCAGAAAGTGCCTGGGCAAGATGGTCACCCTATTCCCAGCTGATTGGTGACTGCTCGTTCATGATAATTTGCTGTTGCTGGGTTGGAGGCATCATCAGAGCTCCTCTCTCTCCCTCTTCTCCCCACCAGGCAAAGAAGGGCTATCAGAAGACTATCCTGGAAATCAACACACCCAAAGTAGAACAAGTACCTATAGTCGACATCATGTTCAATGACTTCGGAGAAGCGTCACAGAAATTTGGATTCGAGGTGGGACCAGCTTGCTTCATGGGCTAAGAGCCACCTGAAAACTAGTCTCCAAATGAGCAACCTCGTAACCTCATTGCGCCATTTAATTAATTAAAAAAAAAAAAAAAAGAGAAAAAAAGAATTCTTCGTCACATGCACGTTCTGAAACTGGACAGCGATGGGTTATTTTTTTCCCCCCGTTTTGTTTGGTTCCTCGTTTTGCCCGAGTTCCTCTGTGCCACCTCACCCACACCTACCCAGCCGAGAGGACCGGTCCCGCCACAGCCGCAGAACCACATGACCGCCCGCCCGCCACACACGTGGCCCAGAGACCTGTCCCCACGCCACCACCTCTGCTCCCGCCGCTGCTGCTCCACGGCCACCCAGCAGACTCCACCACCATCAAAGACTTCTTCTTCTACTACTTCTTCTTGCCGCAAAGCGATATCGAGCACTTGTCGACGTGTCGTTGGTTGGTTTGTTTGTTTGTTTCTAAGGAAAAAAAGAAAAAAAAAAAGGAAAAAAAACTTGAATCTCCTGCGTTCAGCTTGATGTTGAAGTCCTGGCAATCCTGGCTTCAATCCAAACCCTGCCAAAGCACATCGGAGGCATTTTGTTGACTTCCAAGCAGACGTTGTGGCCGTTGCCAGAATTCTTAATATCTCCCCTGAATCGCCTAATTCTGCATTTACAAAACCCAACCCCGTGAATTCGATAGCTAAAAGCCACACTGGGCATCTCTTTCCCATGTATTAAAGGTGCTTCTATTTTTGTATGTTTGTAAGTAAATATTTGTGTTGTATATTATTTGAAATGTTGAAATGTTTCTGCCTTCAAAACATGCATGTGACCCTCCCCGTGTTAAATTCACCCCCCTTCCCACCACCGTCCCGTTTGTACCTGGGAATGAAGATGGGGGCTCATGTCCCCACCTCTCCTGCTTCTTCCCAGCCCCAAGCCTGGATCTGAAGGGGCTTCAGTTGCACCCAGGCAGCCCAAGGAGTGGCAAAGCAACCCCCTGAGCCACAGGTGCCTTTTGGAATGATCTGCCTTAAAATAAGGAAATGAAAGCCACTTTTTAACAAGATTTCTATAAACCCCTTCTCTAAAAGCAGGATCTGCTTTGAGTCTCTGCCTTTTGCTACACTTGCTTACCTCTACAAACATGTTTTAAATTAATTCTTCTTTCTTTTCCATCAGCATTCTTTTAATATAATAATTCAAAACAATGAATCCATTCCCAGTGGCAGATTGCAGTGGCAGGGGATATCCATTTGTCCTCTCTGAATATATAAAGGGTAAAAAGGAAATAAACACACGAAAACAAACTAAAAAAAAAAGGTGCTTTTTATATGTCTGTGGTGCTATCTATGTGAATGACTTTAATACAACACTGGGGATACCCTGCCACTGGCCAATCTCCCACCGGCTGTTGCTTTTTAGCTGCTTTCCACACAGACTGCAGCCACTGGCCACAGTCTTTGCTTTATAATTGCATGTCACCTTCATATTCGTTGTGTAGAAGATCCTCTCCTTCCCTTAATTGTATTGCAGTAGCTTATACAGTCCGCGTAGGGAAAGAAAAAAGTATTACATGTGCTTACGTCTTGTTTTCTTTCTCTCTTTTTTTTTTTTATTCCTAAATTTTGATTCCTCTTCGCGCGTTTTCAGTGGTGGTTACCACACCAGATTGTACTCGGTCGCCAAATGTTTGTGGTGCTAATTTATGTCGTTGCTGGATGTCCTGACGCGATGCTGAAGCCGGGTGCTCCTGGGAGTCTGCAGTTCACTTGGTCTTCCCATGGTGGCTCTGCCAGGATGGATTTTATTACTTTTAGCTTTAGTTTTTTTCTTCCGTGCAGCGTTTTCAGCTCACAACCTGCCGACACCAGCTTCTTTTTCTGTTGGTTTCTTTTCTCCCTGGCCGTTTTCCTTGTTTAGATCTCTCGGCTGCAAAATAGATGGGTTTTCTTACTATTATGATTTGGCTTGGAGTATTACAGCAACACTTGAGCCAAGGGGGATCTTTCACCAGAAAGGAAAAGACATCCCATTTACTGTGAAGAAAAGCCTATATATGATGTCTTTTCCCCCCTCTCCTTCCCGAGCAGCAGCAGCCGAGGAGGGGAGGCAAAGCCGTGCTGGAGGGAGCGGCGATGCCGCGCGGTGCTTTGCGGTCTGGGAGAGCCGTGTCCATCCATCTTCCTTCTTCTGGTGTCTTCTCTTGTTTGGGGTTGGGGGTTTTTTTCATGCTTGGGTGAAAAAAAAAAAAAGGTGCTACCTTAAAAACTGCAGACTCTGGCAGCAAAGCAGTGAAAAGGGGTATATAATAATATATAGGAGAATTCAGCTTCTCTCTCGGTCACCTTGGCAAGAGCCTTGTTCAGGAGCAGTGGGAAGGTCAGAAAAGGTTGCACATTCCTCTCTGCAACAGAAAAGCCATATGCTGATGTATGTACACACGTGTGCGTCTGTCTAGGTCATGTGATTCTGTTATAAATTTTCATCAAGGGAGCTTTTGTCTTTTTTTTTTTTGGTTTGTTCGTTTTGTTTTCCTTTTATTTCTTTGCTTTAAGAAAAAAAAAAAAACCTGGAAAAAAAAATTCCTCTGTTGAATTCCACAGTGTTGTAATTGTACTGAGCTCCAAACTGTTCCGATTTCCCCAGACCACTTAGCTACGGTATATTGCAATAAAATTACTACTTGTATTTGCAGACATTCTTTTTGTGTAATTTTATTTCCCTCCTCCCTTTAATATATATGACTTGAACAAATGTTGATAAGAAAAATAAAACCTATGGAAAAAAATTTTAGTACATAAGGCCCTTTTTAAAATATAGTGTCAAATGACATATTGTACATTTCTTCAAAGTCCAATAAACATGTCATAAAATTTAAGTGTAATGCCCATAAGAGCTATTTTTAAATATTTTAAACCTGTGTAATAAAGGAATAAATGTAATAGATTTTTTTTTTTTTCAATAAATCAAGTTTACTGTTTCCACCTAAACCAACGTGATGTGAATGTCTTCTTGAAGTTGATTGCAGCGTGATAACCCCCACGACCCCTCGGCTCAGTGTTGCCTGAAGAGTTCATCAGAGGAGCCAGTGCTGAAAGGTAATATCCTGGCAAATAAGGAACCAAACCTCTCAGAACTTCCAGGTCTGGAATCTTTTTTTCTCTTAGTGAGAAACTCCAGTCGACCCAACAGTGCAAAAATCCAGCCTGGGGATTTCCAAGGTTGGGATCTGGATGAGAAGATGATGGCCACCAGCTCTCCACTTGATGCACCCCAGTGGCAACGGCACCAGAGGAGTCTTTGCTTGGCATCACGCCTCTGCTTTAGCTGATGATCCCACCCCGAGGTGAATTCAGGAAGCAAAGTGTTTCTTCAGCTTCTTGGTGAGCTCCTCAACCCCCAAGCTCGTGTCTGGTCCACAGGGTACTGCTGCATGGATGTGCTGGGGACACCGTGGGGGACACTTTGCTCCTCCTTTCCCCCTTTACCTCCCGTGGGTTTCGCTCCAGGGATGTGCAAGATGATGACAGCTCCTCTGGAAGCCACTGTAAGAAATTACCCACTTCTGCCTGGGAACTGCTGCTGGATTTGCATGGCTCTGGTCCTCGGGAGCTCCTTGCAGCAATTGTTTGGTCGGTGCTGATGATTTGCAGGGTCAAGAAAATGCCTGCACCTTGGAAACGCCTCCTTATTTACAACACAGCAGGTACAGAACAGCCAGACACACGTGGGCACAAACCCACCTCTGTGCACAAGCTTTGCAATGACCATGCCAAGATGTGTGTCCCATCAGCCTCTCCCCTCGTTCTCTGGCTGCCACTGGCAGCAGATCTGGAATTAAAAGAGATGTTCAGGTAAGGAGCCAAAGTCCTTTAGTCTAAGTATATAATTAGCTTGCAGGAGTGGCTTGGGGAAATCCTGGGGTTTTATGGCCAACTTTTCATCCACACAGACCCCAGAAATGCAGAGGTATTGCAGCTGGGGGAAGAAACAAGGGGGAAAATAGCCTGAATTGCTTAGACCTGACTAGAAAGATTTCATTTGGATCCTGTGGTGCTTCAAGGTGACACCAACCTCACCCATGCTGACTTGCCGGTTGTGATTTGCGCTGGATCGTTGCTGGCTGCAGAAAACACTTCTAGCAAATGCTTCAGGGTCTCTGTGCCCAGAGGAGCTTTGATCTGATGTTAGGAAAAAGCAGAGATCTGAGCAAGGGTTTGACTGTTTCTGGCACTGCCAGATGAAGAAGCCATGGCATATTTTACACTTCTTTTTCTATACCAGAAAGTCCATGATCTGGTGCTAGAGCTACAGTGCAGTAGCTCTGCCAGGTTCAATAGGGGGGGAAGTTTTTGGAAGCTCCAAACCAGAAACAGCAGATTATCAAGCCAGTGTGAGCACCCAGGGCAGCTCAGTTTTGCTCTGAGGACAGGGTGAGGATGGGACCGCTCAACCCAAACTCCTGCACAGCCCAGGGGCTTTACCCAGTGCAGCAGCTGCCTCCCAATCTCAGGGCTGGTGCACAAGGGCAGAGTAAAAGCTCAAACCTTGCAAGGGGAGCAAGAGGATCAAGCTCAACACCCACACCAGCCCTGGGGAGAGCAGGGCAGCATCCACCAGTACAGCTCCAGAGTGAGAGTTAACCCAGTGCAGCTGAACCCAATTGCATTTCCAACAGCCTTTAAAAGCAGCTGAGCCAGGCTGGGCAGGGATGGGGGTAGCTGCAAGCTTTTCAGTCTCTGTTTTGTTCTGCCTGTGGCTTTCACCCCCCAAACAGGCAGCGGCTTAACTAGGCTGGGATTTATTTGCTTCTGTGTAGCATGAAAGAAAGTTAAGCCTGAAGAGTTTTTTTCCATCCAGTGTCCTGTGCTGACCCAGGCAGGAGGATGTGGACATTTGCTTCCCGGCTGTTTTCTAAGGTAAAACATCAATTGTGTGTGACTTGCTTTCTGCTGGTAAAATGGGAATTATTCCTTCTTGGCTTATTTTGTAGCCCTGTTCTGGAGGAAGAGGCCCAGGCCGTTGTGCCAGCTCTGTATCTGTTGGCTCCCTGTCTTATCTTGGAGTTCCTCGGCTTGCTTCAGCTGATGGAGCAGCGGCTGTCCCTAAAGCATCAGATTTCTAGGTGGTTTGTAAGAGTAGGTGGCAGAACAGAGCCTCTAGCATGAGCTCAGCCGTGCATCAGCCACCTGAGACTCCACTGAGAGGTCACCCTCAGGACAGGAGGCCACAGCCTCATGTACAGGGCACTTGCATGGGGTGAATACTGGCCGGGGCTGTACTGGAGCAGCCGGTGTGCGGGGGCAGGCTGGGATGGAGCCAGGGGCTCGCCATCTGCCAGGCAGTGCCCGCCCAGCATGGTGCAAAGAGGCTTTTCCAAAATGCAGCTCCTTCGAGTCGTGCCTTGACCCTGGGGCTCTGCTGATGGTGATGGACACGTTGCTGCTCCTCCTGGGAGCTGGTGGGGAAGGGGGCTGGGTTCTACGGCCCAGGCTGAGGGGTGCAACAGGTTGGGGGAGGAACAGCTCTGCCATGTGCCCAGTGTGAGCTGTGCAGGGATGCGCTGCCATCACACCCCGTTTGTTCTCTGCAAGACGTAACAGCTTTGGTTGGGATGCTCCCTGCTCTATCATTATCAGCTCTGAAAGCGGTGCTCCTCCCAGCTCCTGAAACACTGTGTTTACATGAGACTAGTAAAAATAAAAATGGCTAAAAAGGAGGTGTTGGCTATGATTAAATTTAGAGACTTGATCCTGAGCATTTCTTCCCTACGGTCTAGGTGAGTTTGGGCAAGCAACCTAAAAGAAAAACTGTGAATGGGTGTTTTATACAAAGTATTGGGCTTCTGTAGTGTGACTAAAGCTCTCCAGGAAAGGGAGGAACAGCAAGACAAGGTGGGAGGCTGCAACAAGAAGGGGAAAGCAATATGCCTTAGCATGAAGAGAATGTGCAAAGCGTTGGGTAGAGCGAGGCTTTTGCAGCATATGAGGCAACCCAGAACTCTTTTCATTGTTCAGCTGCTTTTTGTCCAGCATCTTCTCCCCAGTCAGGTCTGGTTTGACTTGGTGGTTTTGTGTTTTGTTTTATGCTCTCAATCAAAAGACTGGAACTGATCTGACCTGCAGCTCTGGGGGTAAAAAATAGCCACCTTCCCCTGACTTTGTATGAGAAAGAGCAAGTGAGCTGGAGATGCCTCCTGACAGTTCAGCACCACCTGTAAATTAAGCTGCAGAGTCTCCAGCAAAAGCTAATACAGTGCAAGTCAAACATACCCCTTCTCTCTTAACACCTTGCACAGGAACTGTGCCACTGCAAATTCACTGCTCCAGCTCTCCTGGCACACCACCAGACAGACAATTTCCAGATTATTTTGTCGTGCTGGGTTGGTTTTTTTTTTAACACGGGTGATCTGAGCAGGACAAGCTGCTGCTGTGAGTCACATCAGGCTGTTCCTTGTGCCGCTCAGTACCACAAGCCTCTGCCAAAAGCATCACGTCCCCCACTCTGCTGGGATTTGGGTGAAGGCTGGAGCCTACAGCAGCACCAGTGCCTGGCACCTTCGCCCACAGGGTAGCTGGAAACACCCAGGGATGCCTCAGCTTGCTGCAGTAATGGGAATTACTGGTGCAAGGACTGTCGGCTGCATTCGGTCTCTAACACTCAGCAATCTTGGCTCCTGGTAGTGGAAAAGTGCCTTTTTTTCCAGAGGAAAGTTGTGTTTCTCCTGGCCAGGGCAGGTCATGCACAGGCTCTGCCCAGCACTGCTGCGGGTGCTGGGGCAGGATCTGGCCCAGCAGCTGCCTGGGCTGAGCCTGAGCTTGTCTGATGCAGCCACCTCTTCTGCTTTCCCTTTTTGCTCCACTTCCCCTCCTTCTTTGCTGTGCTGCAGAGGACAACAGCAGCAGGTAGGAAGCAATGTTTTCTCATAATTACCCAGAAATCATCGTGGCACTGCAGCTTTTCCACTCCTTTCTTTTCTTTCCCGTATATTTTTCTTACTTTCAGGCAAGAGGAACCTTTGAAGCCAACCTGGGCTGATGTTCTCAACATCTGTCCGTCACTGTTTAACCAGCTGCTCTCCTGCCATTATGCAATGGCCCAAAACCATGAGCTTTAATATTTTTTCAAGGAATGTGGCATAATCCAGGCTGTGATTTCAACCAGGAGGCACTACTGACACTGGAGGGTACAAAAGTGCAGCTTCAGGACTTGAGCAATGACACGAAAACACAAAGCTCAGATATCTGGCATTCAGTGCTCACAGCCAAGGACCAGGATGTGCTTCCCTGTGGGCTGGTCTCCATCTCTCCTTTGGAGGAGCAGGACGCTGGGCAGCAGTTAGCAACCCACTGGGGATTGTCACTGCAAAATCGCCAGCATCAGGCTCTGGTCCATCACAATTATCCTTCAAAAGCACGATGGAGTGATCCTTACATCATTACAGCCTTGGAAGTAATTTACTTTTAACTCAGCCCTCCTTCAGTGCTTCCAGATGGGGTGGAATGGCCACCCCCTCTGCATCAAGGAGACCTTCAGTGCCAGCATCTTCTCTGGGTGCACCATTAACCTGCTGGGTTTGGGGGTCTCACTGGGATTTCCCCAGGTGACAGCACTGAAAGCTGGTTTTTTGCTTTTATTCTCCAAAACGACCGAGAATGTTGATGCACTGTAGTTTTATTTATGGCACCTATTGTCATTTCATTTGTTCCTTGTAACTTCTCTGGCTGCAGATTTTTTCCATCCTGGGGCCTCATGGCAGCAAAGCAATTTTTCTCCAGAGGCCCAAACTCAATAGTTCAGACAGGCCTTGAATGTTTCCACCTTCATAGCAAACACAACTTAGCCATTTATGCTTGTATTTAATGCGTTTGCTCAAATAGCCCAGAGCAAAAATAAACACCCTAAAGAAATCAAACACATGAAAACCCTGCAGAAGAAGCTGTTGTTCTCCTTCAGAGAGAAGCCAGCACGCTTGTTTTTTAAGGGATGCATAACTAAGAGAGCTCTGAAGCGCTAAAATTACATCTTGTAAGGCACGGGCTGTCACGCTCAGAGGCACCCCTGGAATCGCTGCTCGACACAGCTGAACGCAGAGAGCAAACGTGCCACCTCCAGGCCCTGCCTTGGGACTTAACGTTCTCATTCTGCCTAATTAGTAATATGTTAATTTGACAACGAGATGTTCTTCTTTGCAGAAAATTTTCTGCACAGTTCTTGGCTTTGTTTCAGCTGCTCGGCACGTTTTCCTGTTTTCTCCATTCCCTCGGGACAGGACTAGTGGCTGCCCCTGGGGAGCCCTTCCCTGAGCACCCCACGTGTAACCGTGTTGGGTGAGCAGCGTGGTGGTGTTGACTGCCAGCCTGACCTTGGGGACAGCCCCAAGCCATGGTCCCAGCCCTGCACAAGGTGGATGCTGGGCGGCAGCGCTGCCCTGAAGCCCCAGGGCTGGGGCTTGCTGTGGTTGTACCATCACCTGGGGACCCAGAGGGAAAAGCTGCACTGACTGTGCCTGTTGAAGTGCAAAAGCTTTAGCTGAGTAGGGACCACAACCTGCTAGAGGAGTCCCTCAGCCATGGGTGGTCCCCCATCCACCACACACCTGTGGTGAAGAGTTTGGTCTCTTTGGGATTTAAAAGATAATCCCCATCCAAATATCTCCAGGGGGCTTCCAGAAAGAAGCCTGGGTTGGAAAATTGCCTCCCTTCAGCCCCCATCTCCTTGAGAGCTGAAACATCTCCACTGCAGGTTGGACCCCAGCCCAGAGCTGCTTCTTGCTGCTACCATGAATTTCAGGAGAAAGCAGGAGCAACCACCAGATAAAAAACAAACCCTGTCCCTCTTTAAGGCTTTCCTTTCAAGCAGGCTGATCAGAGACCCTGTTGAAACGGAAATCAAAAAGCTGCCAGACTTGAAACGTTAATTAAGATACACAACGGGGAGAGAGGGGGGAGAAGGAAGGAGGGGAGCGTCTATTCATGAATTATCTGCACTAGGAGGACGCGTTTGTGAATTCGAAATGCATCTGTCATTTTGGTGGCGAAGGAAAGCAATTGAATCAAACTACAGAGGAAGTTTGTACCCCAGCGTGGATTTAATTTTCAAACTTGCATCGGGCAAAGATTAACCTTGGTGAAGGGCAGCAGCAGAGCAGGCAGAATATGTACAAATTGATGTCTGCTATAAGTTTCTTCAGGAGGAAACACTAAGCACCATTAAATATTTATTGTATATGAAAACCTTCTTTTCCACCCCCTGCCCTGCTTTCTCTTCTGCTTTGCATTTTAGTTGCTGCCAAAATCTGTCTGCCCAGCAAAGCAGCATGACTGGTTTGCACTGGGAGAGTACAGGGGTTGTTTGTTGTCTTTTTTTCTTCCCTCCTGCATACAGAGAGAGGTATGAGGAATAATTCATTTGCCACCTCGATTTTTTTTTCACTCCCTCCCCTCTAAAGATTGATACCGTTGCACTTAAAGGGGAGAAAATCAAGTTGTGCTGATCTATGAGCAGACACTATTTATCCTCATAGTCTCATCTGCAATTTGTTCAGCATCTTTGGAATTAAAATCCCTTTGCAATCTCCCCAGCTAGCTGAAAATATGCTATTTCCCTCCTTTTCATTCTTGACTGTCTTTTCCCTTTGATCAGGGCACAATATTATCGATGATGTGATTCTGCTTTACATTCAGATGGTTGGGGAAGTTTTGGACTGTAAATAATGCTTCTCTGCAGCTCAGGCAGAATTATTCTGAGGAGTTTTTTTTCCCTCCTCTTCTTTCTTTTCCTTCTCTCTTTCCCTTTCTATCTTTCTTCAGATCTTGGAATGGGTGATAAATTAATCATTTCTTCCCCCGTAGCAACCGCCAACGTACAATATGGAGCCCAATACTTCACACCTGCGATTTAGACTTAGAGGTGACCCTGCAAATGGCAATCAAAAGAGCCTATCTCATGGATCCTGGGCTTCCTGGGAGGAACAAACCAGCCTGGCACAGAAACATGGCTCAGCACATTAGTCCTAGAAAGCCACTTACAATCCTGGTGTCCCTCCTTTGTCCCCAGCACCCAGAGTGGGGACAGCCTGGCTGGCTGAGTCCATGCCTGAGTGCAGTTCTGGTGCAGATGCAGGCTGGTTTCCACTTTTTGCAGGGATGAGGATGGTTTGCATAGGTATTTTCTCCTTGGCAGGATGATGGGGCTTGGGCTGGCATGCACATGCCTACCAGGTTTGCAGGTTCTGGTTTGTGTTGGTGCTTTTTAACTCTGGAGGAGAGGCTGGGTGGCTCCAGCCGAGCGAGGGGATCAGGACCCCCGTAATCTGCCCACAAGAGGCTGCCCAGCCCCATTGTCACCCCAGAGGTGCTGGCGTGTGGCCGTGGAGGAGACATCTTCCTCTTGCTTCTCCAGAGCCTTTGTTCTGCTGCCCAGGGGAAGGCACAGACCCCATCACGATGCTTTTCCTATTGTTCAGTGGACCCCTCCCTTTAATTTCCAGTAAAAATAATGATTTCTGACTGAAAGGAAATCCACCTGAAATATCTGTCCTGCAGAGTCATTATCCACTTGAAAAGGCTTTTCTGGGTCTGATCCAACCCCCTTCTCATGGCTGATTTTCTATTTATTTTTTAAAAGCAAAAGATTTCATGTTGTTTTGTTTCTAAATTTCTAGAGAGCTAATCGGATTGGCAAGCAAAGAAAGGAGCTTTCAGGAGAAGCAGCTGCTGAATAGCAGATAGGATATAAAGCTTGGTGTGTAATCCAAGCTTTACCCACAGCCTTATTAAGATCTAGATGTTTTATTGCAGGCATATATCCGGCTGGATTTCATATTAAGTTTTGTGATTTCTCCCTTTTCCCCCCTCCCCTTCCCAACAGGTTGGTTTGGGTTTTTTTTTTTTTTCTTCATATAATTTGCTGCCTTTTGCTGGAGGAAAGACTCTCATTTAACTGGTACACGTGTTGCACTGAGCAACATCCTCAATTTAAATGGAAATTCTATCAATAACAAATGCACCATCTCTCCTCGCCTGGGAAAGGGCTTAGAAATATCATTCAGAGGTAAAAAAAATCCAGAGCTCGAACCCATCACTACAAGAACAGCCACAGTCCTCTTGCAGAGGCCAATTGCAGATAATAAACTGCCCATTTGTTTGCAGCCAAGACAGTGTAAATTATCTGGAGGAAATATGAGTTCAGTAATCAAGCCTGAGAAATAAAATGAAGGGAGGGGGGGAGTGAGAATCTCATTATATAGTTACTATTATCGTTTATTGCAGCAGCTCTGGAAGACTCTGGCTGAAAAGAGGGGCCAATGTGTGGACAAGGAAACAGAAACAAGCTACAGGAGCAAGCCTGAGTCTGCAGCAGATGTGGGCAGCATCCTTACCCCTTCCAACAGCAGGTGGGGACACCAAGGTGTAAGTGACTTGCTCAAGGGCACAAGGATTTTGAGGTAGATAAGGGGACTAAGTGCACAGTTGGGTCCCAACCTGTCACCCTCTCCAAGTCTTCAGCTTTTTCTACCTGTTTTCTTTTCTCACACTTCATCCATTTTATTCCCAGCCTGACTGTACACTTCTAGGGGCAGAGATTTTTCTGTATCATATCATGTTATGGATACCCCGTCAGGCATCCCTGATGTGGTAGAAGCCTTAATGTAACTTAATATGACAAATGAAATGGGGCTTAAATACATTTATCCTTTTTCTTGTGGGCAAGAGGGAGAAAACCGAAGACAAAATATTCAATTTTTCCTTTCATCGTATGAAATCCCAGAAATCTTCAGAAGTGGCTCTTTTCTGGGTGAGAAACTTCTCAAAATGAGAAACTTTGCCAGATGTCCATATTGTTAAAAAGCCATTTTCTCCTAAAAGAGATGCTTCGAGGAAAATTTTTCAGCCAGCTGTAAAAATAAATCATTGAGTATTGCTTCCTTTGACCGATGAGATTTATAGGCACTCTATAGATGATTTATAGGGGATGGCAGAGAGATGTTTTCTTGACTGCACTCAATAAAGCCAGTCTTGGATGTGTCCCCAGCTGGTGCAGATGCTCTGTTGATGCCAGCAGCACCGTGTCCCATCGCCCCAGGTGAGGACCAGATCCGGGGGTTTCATTCCTGTACGTGGGATGCAGAGTTGCACTTTTATCAGGCTCGTTTGGGGATGATGGGAGGGTGCAGGCAGAGGCACCCACGTGTCCCCAGCCTCACAGTTCCTGGCTGTGATGGGGGTCTCACTGTTCCCCTTTTTTTTCTAAGAGCCAGGCTTCCAGAAGCAGAGCATGTGGAGATGAATCGCTTCCCAGGTCTATATTAATGAAGCAGGAGGATGTTCAGGAGGTCCAGCTGCAACAGGGCATAAACATCTCTTTCCATTTGTACTGGGTTTCCTCATTAATTCATTTACTTCCCACCAGGTCCCAGTGGTCCCTGACCCCTTTGGTTGTGACAGCAGAGCCCAAGCTGCATCTCCCATCTGTGATGGGCTCTGCTTCACATCACCTGCTGCAGGGCAAGTTTCTCTTCCAATGGGGTGCACAGAGGTGAGGAGGCTGCAGCTCCCTCAAAGATGGGAAAAAGTTCCCAGTCTCCATCCAGATTTGGGGTGTAGCTGATATTCTAAATCCGTCGAGATTCATTTATCTCTGTGATAGATCCTCTGCCCATATGTTTAAATACCAAAGAAATGCAGCCTTGCAAATATCTGCTTACCCAGGATGAATAATTTTGGTTGACAGGCAATCAAGAAAAGATCAGTATTTTTCATTGCCATCAACAGCTCCAAGATACTTGGTGAGAAATTTCCATGTCCCTTCTTTCTGCAAAGCTGCATCTCACAATTTGCTGCTGGTGGCAGGGTGGGGGGTTTTTTTTGCCCCGACAACTCCATCCCAAAGTGCAAAGCTGTTTGCAACCCCCCATCTCCTTCCTCAGAAATGACACAAGCAGGGCCCTCCACCTTGTGTCATAAATCACAGAAGGGAAAATGAAATTATAGGAGCTTACAAGACCCACCGGGCTGGGGCTGATGCTGAATTCATCAATCCCGTGGCATGTCCAGAGCTTAGGTTTCAGCTTAGCCCTTTATGACTGCTGTTGCATGCTGGAGCTCTTTCTGAGCCCGTGGCAATGATAGTACTGAGGAGAAATAACCTGTAATCCTCTGTACTGTCTGCCTGGCCTGGCTCTGCTTCAGGAAAGGCTGGAGGAGCCACCTGTGTGAAATAAAAGGCTTTAAGGAGCGAAGGAATCAATTTTATCCGAGCTATTTTTCTCTGAGACTGAGGAATAGATCTCCCCTGCCTCAGCACGCATCCTTGGTTAGGAACTGGAGTCTTTTCTGTGAAATATTGTATGAGAAAACTACAGTTTCATTCACTAAATAGAGTTTTGGAGAGAGGGAAGGAGCGACGTTTCCTGAGAAGCACGGGAGCAGAGAAAGCTCTTTAACACTTTTAGTTCCTGTGTAGCATCTGCTGATATTTTATTTTTGGCACCTATAAAGCATCTATTATCCCTGCTGAGTTTTTACCCAGTCATGTTTGCTTATGGAAAAATAAAATCCACCAAACAGTAAATAAATGCCAGCGACAAAACGAAATAAATAAAAAAGCAGATTCTCCTGAGAAGGGCCTTGTCCAGGGGAGGGCTGGATTGCCCTGCAGACAGGAGCCCAGCAATTCAGGGGGGGCTTTCAGCCACCAAAGAGTGTTTTCCAGAGGAACCTATTTCTTATGCTAAATCTAATGGCTCGATCAGCTGGAAGAACTGCACCCCCCAGGGCAGCCCTTTTCACGGAACCAAAGCAGTGGTGGGATTTTTCAGGGTGGAGGAAGGAGGACAGGTTGACACATTATTAAAAACTTCATTAATATGCTAATGATCAAGCAACTTCTGCTCAAAATCATTTCTAACTGATTACCTGTTCCCCCTGCATGCACGCACCCCAGCACGGGGCTAAATGACTTTTTCATTCTCCCCACACTTTCTGGGACAGTTTCCTCTGGTTGAAGCTCTGGTGCTGTGGATGAGGGCTGAGAGCAGCCCATCTTCCACCAGCCTGGAGGGGTCTCCTTCCAAGGGCCGTGCAAGGACCTGATCTGGCTCCTTTCTTGGGTGTCCTGAGTTGGGGAGCTGCAGGTGATGGGGATGGGTGGCTCACAGAGGGGGCTTCTGCACGGCTTCACCCAAGCTTTGCTGGCATGGATGGGGAGATGGACAGATTGCCGTGCCATCGAGTTGTTTTTTCCCATCACCGTCTGCCGCAAGGAGCCTCCCTGGCGTGACTCACGGCTGGGTCCATCTGTCCTCACCAGTGAGCGTCCGCCCCACATCGAGGCTGGCAGGACCAGCAGCACTCACCTTCCCTCCCAGAAAACAAAATGAAATATTCCTTTGGAGAGGGGCCGTCAGCATGAGGGGTTGTCAAGGACTGGCCTAGGCTGCCCAGGGCAGTGGTGGAGTCCCCAGCCCTGGAGGGGTTTCCAAGCTGTGGAGCTGTGGTGCTGAGGGACGTGGGTCAGTGGTGCCCTGGCAGGGCTGGGTTGACAATTGGGCTTGATGATCTTGAAGGTCTCTTCCAACCCTAACAATTCTGTGATTTTATGGGGCTGATATTTCAGGGTGTAACGATGGCATGTAGTTCTCCCCTTCTTTTGCTCGAAGGAGCTCTCTCATTATTGCTCTCAGATGCTGCTGACTCATTTATTCCATTGCTTTTAGGCTGGCTATATATATTTTGTCACTAAAGAGTGGTGGAGGAAAGGGAAAAGGAGGAGGAGGATGGAGCCTTACAGCGCTCAGCTTTGTGCCTGGCTTGAGGTCTGCAGTAATGGCTTGCAAATACAATGATGTCCCATAAATATCAATATGTTTGCAAGGTTTCTCACACGCCGTAACAGCTCCAGCTCCAGGGAACCAGGCACTTGGGGCAGTGGGGATTTCCAGGGAGTGGGTTGTTGTCCTGCCCATCACCACAGAGAGGAAGAGAAATTAGGGTCTCTTTGCCCTCCTCTTCCTTCAACATCCCCCTGGTCTCCTCCACATCATGACTCTTCTATCTGAGTCTGCCTTCCTCCCCGTTCATCTTCATCAACTCCCTGTTTGCTTTTTCTGTTCTTCACCAGAAATATTTCTTAGCTCTCGTGCCTTGCACACAAATTGTTCTTTTCCTCTGTCTTATTTACCAGTGTGATGCTCCCAGATGTGGTTTCCTGTACAGTAAGGGTATAGAAACTTCATGAAAGTGATTAAAAAGAGAATACATCCTTTTTGGCATCACATACTGGAGTTTGGTTTCCATCTTTTCAGGTGGGACCGTTAAATGCTTTCAGAAGCTGCTTCCTTCCCCTGCTGAACTGGGGGACTCCCATTTAAGAGTACTCCTGAAACTGGTTGTTTTACCTTTAGATAACTGAAGTTAATTAATCCCACTTTTAGATCAGAATTTTAAAAGGGATTTATGGACCCTGCTGGCATCTCCCACCAGCTCCTTGGCTGCTGGTGAGTCTCAGGGTTGGGGTCAGCATCTGCAGCCACAGAGACTTCACCCTGGGAAGCTGCAATAGCCAAAATAAAGATGGCTTTCATGCATCTGGCCATGAAAACAAGGCTGAAGCCATGATCAGGAGTCTGCAGGTACATCCCCCCAGCTCTGTGGCCCATAGCATGTCCATGCTAAGTGTTGGTGTTACTGGGAATTAAAAAAAGACAATAAATACACCCAGAAGTGTATGTTATGGGTCTGTTTCCTGACTTAACACCCAGGGGTGATCACTAACAGAGTTGTTGGCCTGATAGTTCACTGCTATAAGAATTCTGAAGATGCCAGGTGGGTGTTTGTAAATCATACAGTCCCACACAGTTTTCTTTCTGGAGTCAGAGCACTGCTGTGGTTGTGTAAATCACTGTGTACAGAGCCTTTATTGGGTGCTATAAATCTCAAAGCTCTCATCTTTTTTTTTTTTTTTCTTCTTTCTTTCATCGTCAATAATTAAAGTCCAAAGTGAGAAGGAGAAAGACTGAAAGCCTTTGCAAACTGCATGGGTTTTGGGGGGGTATTTCTGGAGTGTTCAGAGAAGGAAGCCCAATATTAACAGAGCAGAGAGAGGGAGAGGTCGGTCAGACCTCCTGCGTGTGAATGACTTTATTCCTCTTGGAAGCTGAACTTTGCATTTGCAAAAATAGCCTATCTTGATTTTAAAATCAGGAAGGGTCCACCACAATCACTGAAGCACTGCTGCTGTTATTACTAATATTCTCCCTTAAAACTGTAGGGTTTATTCCTAGTCAGGTATTAAAAAAATAACGGATTGCTTAGGAGGAGACCCAGGAGTCAGGAATTACACATCATCTACGACACAAAAACAAAAGAAACTTTTTTTTGTTCCTTCACAGAGCCTCTTTCCAAATTAGAATGAATGAGATGATCATAGGGATATAAGAAAAGGATATTAAAAGAACAGTCCAAATTGTTTTCGAAATAGATCTCAGGGGGGAACAGAGTTATAAAAATTAAGCCAATTAGATGGAATATGGGTTGTTTTTCCCCTTCTCAAAGACGCACACAGAGGTAGATAATTAAGGCCAGTACAGATGTAAGGATTAGTATTCCTGGCTGCAAAGCCCACAGTTTTAATTAGTCACTGGGTCTTTCTGCAGGGCCACGTTAATAGACAAGGGCGCGGTGACCTTTTCTTTTCTGTCGGGTTCATTACAGCCTTGCTTATTGCCATGAAGCCTTACAGCTTGGTGCTTGCTCCAAAGGCAAAGCAAAAGCTGTAACCGTGGGTCACCCCAAAGACACATCCAGCAAATCGTCCAAAACTAAGAAGTCCTTGGTTTCTACCTTGAGGTGAGAATGCCTTCCTGTGCATCCCCAGCTCCTGGCAGCAGGGGAGTGAGAAACAGCCTGGCTAAAGGGGGACAGTCTCCAGAGAGGCAAAGGGATGGAGGTGTTGGTGCCTGCTGGGATGTATGGATCCTCCTTTCAAAGGCCTCTGCTCAACTTTGTATGAAAGCCACTGGGACAAAAGCTTTTGATGTGGGGATGCTTGTGTAAGTGTCCCTCTGCCTACCTGACTTCCCTTGTGCTCTGCCTACAGGCAAACATTGATTTCTCCTTTCCCTTTTCTACCTTTCTACCTTTTCCCTGTTATCTTCAGCTCCTTTTAAGACAAATACTGCGAGACTTCTTAAGGAAATCTTAAGAAAGCAAAGACATCTTTAAAGAGCTGATAATTCCAACACCTTGTCTTGCACTGCATGAGCAGATTCCCCACCAGCACTTTGAAATACCAACAGTAGTTCTAAAAAGCTAAACTTTGTGGGTGCAGGGTGGTCCATGTTGGTGGCTGAGCTGTATCTGCCATCACAGCATCATCCCCAACACCAGTATATGAGAAAACCTGCATGTGCAGGAGGGAATGTACATTCACCGTGCCCAGGGCACTACTGGACCCTCGAGGGGATGGAAGTGGGACATGGGTTTCAGTCTTGGTAAAGGGGAGAAGTTCAAGATGCTTTTCCAAGGGTTTATTTTAAAAGGATTGGCTGACAGCAGAGTGTAAGATACAGCAAAGCTCTTGGTGTGGTAAAACACAGAAGAGAAATTCACTCCCAAATTTAAGGGCGTTACTCCTCTTGACACAAGCAAGCTCCCAGCCAAGTCTCTTACAAGGGGGAAAAAGCCTTTTGTCCATCTTAATTGATTTAGTTTGATGACTGCATACAACTGAGGGGCCTCAAGGTTCCCAAGTCAGGATGGCTCTGCTGCAAACGTGGAAATGCAGCTTGTTTTGCACAGGG
>JANHFX010005704.1:0-10950 GCA_027560015.1 Chloroceryle amazona
CAGCCTCTCCCCACCCTCAGCACCAACAATTTCTCCTCCTCTCCAGTCTGAATCTCCCTCTTTCAGTTCAACCCATCTTCCCTTGTCCTGTCCCAACAGGCCCTGCTCAAAAGTCTGTCCCCATGATGCTGCTTTTAAATGTTTAATAGTTTGGAGGAGGATGAAGCTACTTGGTTGCTTTAAACTTCACTTATATCTAGTTTAAAATTATCAGGTGGAAGGTCTGTAATGGTGCTGTGGCAGTCACAGGGATGAAGTTTAGTTGTACAGTTGATTTGAATGCTCAGCCCACTCTGAAGGCATGTCACTCCTTATCCATCCGATGTCACACATGGGATAATGCTTGTGACATGGGCTTTATCTTCTGCTGGGAGCAGAGCAGCTAGCGCTGAAATTTTAGGCATCGTTCCTTCTAATAAATGAAGCAGTCCATGAAAAATTAAGTAACTGGCGCTAAATCGTCAAGGCTTTCATGCTTTCAAAAGGCCTGGAACAAATCTTGGTACCCTGTTTGATCTTCCTCTGAGCCATCACAAACACGGGAACGGAACATGTGCCTTTCTCAATAATTCAGGGCAGAGTTTCCGTGTTTCTCACTGAAGATGTCCATCACCGTGCTGAGCTGCAGCAGCGTGAAGGGCCACACAACTTCTGAGACCAGCCCAAGTATGCGGTTCCAGAAGAAGGCTGTGCTAAGCAGACTGTTGCTGTAGGTGAAGGCTTAAATCTGGCTTAACGTCTTGTATGCAACAGTTTTTGCACTAAAGAGTTTATGAATAATACAGTTCTCCCAACAAAAACAGCTCGAGCCCTTGTTCAGAATAGTAACTCTAACCAAAAATCCTCAGCTGTCAAACAATGTCTTGGATTTCTTTTCATGAGAACTCCTCATGAACACCAGCACCCCCACTCGCCTACTAACCAAAGCCCTGCGTGTCTAAAGTTGACTTCTCCCCTCCAGCCTGGTTTGACTAAAATCAGCAGCAATGTCCTGATTCCCAGACCTCCAGAGCCCTGTGCAGACAGGAGCGGTACTTCAGTGTTTACGGTTCTCCTGTTCTTTCTAGCGATGAATTTAAGCTTCATGTGGGGGGTGTTCTCCACTTGCCTGGTGAAACCATGATCAAAGGTGTCTGGTTCCTCGTGGGGCACGGCTGCCGTGCGCTGGCACTCTCGGTGGGACTGAGGCCAGCAAGGGAGGAACTTTCCCTTCGGCAGTTTCTGTCTCTCAGCGAGTGGAACTGAAACTTCTTATTATGACACAAGACAGGTGAACGTGTTCAGCTATTGAGCAAACAGATGTCTAGTCGACAAGTTTTCATTCATCATGTGACCAGACAGCCACTGACTCTTTGGAGGATGCTGGGATTTTAATCTAAATTCCTGTTTTTTTCTCAGCTTTCAGCTCTATGCAGAAACCAGAGCTATTTTAACTCTCTGTGGAAACAGCCCTTCCACATGGGTGCTGGCCTCTTCTCCCAGGGAACGTGTGACCAAGTGATGGGACAAGAGGAACCGGCCTTAAACTGCCCCAGGGGATGTTTGGGTTGGAGCTGGGGAACAATTCCCCCCCCCCCTCCAGGGCTGTCCCAGGCTGCCCAGGGCAGGGGGGGAGTTCCCGTGATCCTCCAGGGATCCGAGGGATGCTCCAGGGATTCCAAGCCATGGAGCTGTGGTGCTGAGGGCCCGGGGTCAGCGGTGCCCTGGCAGTGCTGGGGCAGTGGTTTGGCTCGATCTAAAAGGTCTGTCTTGTACTGTCTGAAAGGCAACAGCAGTCGCCACATCTGGCATTGCAGTAGGGAGGATTATTTTTCTTTTTTATAAAAAATGAAGAATTTCAGTAATGCACGATCTCCCACGGCGGGAGAGGTGCTCTGGCAGTGCCTTCAGGGAACACTTTTCTGTCTGTGTGCTACTGATGGGAAGACCTTCAGGGCTGTGAGCCTGGTGTAAACCACTGTTAACATTATCCACCCTCGCTGGGCTCTGCTGAAGCAGCAGCTCCCTGGGAGCTCCAGCCCAGGCTTTGAGCCGGTGATTTCACCGTGGCTCCTGCTACAGAGCTGAGCTCCCCTGTGAACAGAGGCGTCTTCTGTACAGTGCCTCCTGGCCTTGCTGGGGACTTGCTCCTCCACTTGCTAGTCCACGGAAAACGTACCCTGAGGAAATGTTGTGCTGTTCCACGAATGAAGTTCCTGAGCAATGTGTCCCTCAAAAGAAACAGCCCCTTTGTGTGAGTAGAAATGGGATGGTGTGGTTCTGTGACAGGCCTTGCGTGTCGAAAAGTGAAATTTATCCTTTAAGACAATTTCCATTCTTGATGATTTTTTATCTTTTAAGAAAATGGGGAGGGGATGATTCAATTTGTACCAAAACTGTAAAAATGGAACAAGTATGCAGACAACTGGTATGACTTCATAGCACGAATGAGTGAGATGTTCAGTTGATTTTTGTGACTTGCAAAAGGTTATTCCGTGTTTTATTTAAGATACAGATGTGGCAGAAAACCCCAGACACGGGTTCTTTGGCCGTACTCGTGTCCAAGCCCAGTCTGCTTGTGAGACCTCCCCCAACGAGCAGCTTGTGTGCTGTTGTACCTCTCTGGGAAGGGCAATCTCTTGAGGCATTTTACGTTGTCTGTGTTACACCATCGCATGTGGAGGCAGTGGGTTTGCAACGCCTCCCGTAACCGGTGCACTCGGGTCGCTTCTTTGTGTTGCTGTTGTTGAAACATTATTTCCTGGCTTTGCGAGTTAAATCATTTTGGTAGCGTGATGTGTTCATCCCAATGCCTAGTGTCAGGTGTTCCTCGCCGTCCCCGAGGTTCGTACCCCGTTTCCTTGCTACCCTTTCCTTGCCCACAGCTAGCGCAGCCGAGTGCTGCACCTCCAGATGCTCTCTTTATGCCTGAATACAGAGCAGCTCATTTCTGTAAGAGTAGTAAATTTATTTACCAGCAAAGTCAGTTATTTTGTCCACATATTCACACTTAAAATCTGCACACTTTGTTGCAATCCTGGGTTTGGTTTTGTTGCATTGACTCAACTGCACCGTTTTCAGTAGCGACGAGTATTTGATGCCAACATAGAGAAATCTTGTTCAACATTTCCTGCCTGCCCCTGGGTGATGAGCTGCAGGTGGCTCTTGGGAAGCCCTCTGTGCTGTCAGGAGCCAGGACAGGGCTCACCATCTCCTGCCACAAGCGTTAATTTCTCTTCTCCACCAGCACAATAGTTGGTGGGTTCTCGGCAGTACTTTGTTTGCATTTGACTAACAAACATCTTCAGACTTCGTACCCGTAGGAGAGGATTCCTGTACTTCTGGAACATCATAACCGCTGGGAATTGTGTGTGAATGACACATCATTACTTTTGTACTAGAGGTGTTATTTCAAACCACTCTGATTAATTACTAACAAAAGATGAGAATTTGAACATCAATTACCAGCTCTTGCTCCGGGCAAACCCACTTTTCATAAATCTTCTGTGTTTTGTTTCCTGGAGGGGGTCAAACGCTGCTGGCACTTGTTGTAGTTGCTCTTTCTCCTGCCTTCCCATGTACCCAGATGAGCCACAGATCAGTTCTAGGATTTCAGTTAAGCATTGAAATTATGCCCCAGATTATTTTAAAAAATGTTTACATTGTTTAAAATGGTTCTTTTCTTGTTGATCATCAGCCTTGACCATTTCAACCTTGTGTGCATATACAACTACAGCATCTCTGCCTCTACACACACACACAATATATTACTGCTTAAAGTTTCTCTGATGGTCTTGTGATTTATTCTTGACTAGAACTAGCTCACCTGTATGTTAGTTTACTGTTTCTGCTGTAAGTCCATTCTCTTACTGCGATGCTTTCCAAAAATGCTAGTCATGAAAGCTAGTAACTCTTTCTTAGAGACAAATAGGTGTAGTGAATGCTGAATTTGAATATCCCTTCTAATTTAGCTTCCTAATCCTATGAGAAAAAGCTGCTGCTAGTTTTGTACCTGAGGAGTTCCAGTCTTTGAATGTATCGGTGGGAACCACGAAGCACCCCGAGGTGACGCAGCAGTTCTGAGGCTGCTGCTGTAGCACCCATTGCTGGGCTGTGTTGTGGGGGTTTACACTTGGAGAGACACCAAAAAATTGGAAAGATTTAAGAAAAATTGTGACAAAGAACGCTTCAAGGTCTGGAAAAAAGTTTTACAAGCTTAAAGGTAATAGCGAAGAGCTGATCGTTTGTTAACAGCACCTACATGGGAAAGATTTCTGGCGGTATCCCGTTCCTTTAAGGAAGGGCACACCAGGAATAACAGCAGCAGAAAACTTGCCCCTGAGAAATTTTGAAGATGTTTGACCTTCCCTGTGGGAGCGACCTACCTTGGGGCACATTAGACACAGGCAAATTTTGTGTGTTTCTTTTAAATCAAGATTTAATTTCTTTGTAGGCGAGCCCAGTTTCCCGTGACTTTGCATTTCAAGATTGAATTCTTGGTGTCTAATAAAGGATAAGCTCACGTTGCATTTTGTCTCTCAAGTGGAGCATTAATAGAGTGTCTCTGGGTATTTAATTTCATAATGTCGGTAGGAACATATTACCATTTAGACCTTTGTCTTTATGTCAAATCTGATTGAAATCAGTCAGCCAGATTCAAAGCTGCTCAGGGCAGATATGTTTGCGCTTGTGTGCCTATCTGGTGACATAAGCCTGATTTTCTTAGAAAAAAGCCCAAGCAGAACAGAGTAAAAAATATGCTAAAGTTTAAAGAGGTTTATACTTGATGCAGAACTCTTTGCGGTGCTACGGTCAGGTGCTTTATTGATATTTCAGTTTTAATAAAAGTTGTTATTTTAAAAATTTCTGGGTAAGTCAGCAGAGATGTTCACTTTTAGGACAGTACCGACAGATTCAGTCGTTTAAAGCTCCTCTGATTTGGGATTTAGATTTGGTATTTAAAAATGTGCAGATGAGTCTGTCACTGGCAGGTGCTCTACAGGTGATCTATGAAGGCTTTTTGGAATACTTAAAAAAATACCATGTGTAACAGAAGTTGAAAAGCCTTTCTTCAAAATGTAGCCATTCGAACGGATCGCTTTATCTGTGCCACTGTCAGCAGCAGTCTACGCGCTACGTTGGAATAAAATCTGTTAGGATTATGTCTTCTGAAGCTTTCTCTCGGCACGAAGCGCGTACCCCCGTGCGCAAGCACGTGCCTTCCTGTCGGTGATGTACGAGAAGGAAGCGGCATGCGCACGGCGAGGTGTAATGCTTTTTTGATGAATTATGCTTATTTTGTAAGTCTAGCGTATCCCGGCGGATCGTGGTGCATTTCTCGTGGCTATTTCAATTTATTTGACAGATACAGGATCTTTCCAAAATGCCGTGCTGAGGATGGAGTCAGAATATTCCAAATACGGGCTTGCTTGAGATCTGGGAGATAAATCGGGTTCCGTAGTGGTTGGTTTGTGGCTCTGTGTGTTCCACTGTTGCATCTTCTCTCGTGTAGATCCTTTAATATTCAGAAGGATAATTGGTCTCTGACAACACGTCTGTGAAATTCCAATTCCGTTCATGACCGTAAGCGTGGCCAAAGTTGACTTTTTTCATTGTTTCATTCATGCGTTTCTCCTAATGATGTCATAACTCTGTTTTTATTACTGAAGCCAAACGGCGCAGGTGCGCTTTCGCTTACCAGCCCCGTGAGATTGATTCCTTGGGAAAGTGCTGAACCTTTCTGGTGACTGGTTTATACCCACCACAGCCCCTCCTCGCCGATCCTGAAGCCCCCGTTGTTAGTCAAAAGAAATGACTGATATGCAAATGCTGTTTCCTATAGACTCCAGCAGTGCTGTGATTCCAGCATCAATTATGGAAGCGCTATAGGGCATTTCTTTGTGCCATTGCTCAGAGATTTACAAAGTCACTCTCTGGAGATGCCTCGGGTTTTTAATCTTAATACCTGGGGAGAAAACATGCAATCCACACAGATTTGTGATCTGATATTTTATTAACGAGATTAAATGAGTAAGCTAAATTATACATGTAAATCAAATAGAGAACAGAGTAGGATAACATGAAATCAGCACATTAATCAATTTATCAGGTTGCTTTATTTGATATCCTGTGATCACAGCGGTCTTCATATCCTCCGTCCAGTGTGCTGCATACTAAAAAAAAAGAAATTATTTCCCTCCCTTTTAAAAACTCACTTCATATCCTATCACTTCTCCTTTAGCAAGTGGATAACAGACCTGGTGAATAAGGAAACAGCGTTATGGAAATCTACTGGAGCCTAGGAAGCTTGATGTTTTCCTGCAAAACCTGTTTGTAAAGAAAGTGGCTACAAAAGCTGAGGAGATAAAGCTCCTCTGCAATGGATGAACAACGGTTCAGAAAATCCCACCCAGTACAGTTACTGGTGGGCACTGTCAGAATGACACGATGCACTGGCCACGTGCCGCACCACTGGGGTCTGCCTTGCGCTGGTACTGGTCTGAATTTTAGGAATGCAGAAGGATGATGACTTGGAGGAACCTTTCCAGGGCATCTAGTACAACCTGCTGCTCAGAGCAGGGCCAGGGCTGAAGTCGGATCAGGTAGTTGAGGGTTATGGGCTTGCAGTGGTCTTCGTGGTAGAGTAAGAGGTACCCAAGTTACCACAGGCTTGCAGGGGCAATAAGCGCTGCCAAGCACCTAGAGATGGTCCAGGGGTGCCCAGCCACAGGACAAGGGGTGCCAAGGGGCACCAACTGGATGCCAGGAGGTGCCAGCTGAGCAGGAGGAGCAAGTTCTTTGGTGTGAGGGTGTGGGAGCCTCTGCCAGGCTGCCCAGAGAGGCTGTGGAGTCTCCTGCTCTGGAGAGATTTCCACCCCACCTGGACCCTGCACTGCTGGGCCCCCTGCTCTGGGTGCCTCTGCTGGGTGGAGCAGGGGGGTGGCACCAGAGCATCTCCAGAGGGCCCTGCCAACCCCCAGTATGCTGTGATTCTGTGACTGGAAAAATTTGGTTTGGTCAGTCTAGAAAATAATGCTTTCAGAGGAGCAATTTGAATGTGAGAGGGTCTCCTGTTTCCAGACAACTTGTGTGTACTCTTTCGTGTGCTCATAAAATAGGGGGTGGGGTCCCCTCGCTGTCATACTGAGCGTAGGGTTGATTATTGCAATAGTGGGGGAGGTTTTTGCCCTGCCATCAGCTCTATAACGGGGCATTGCTCATCAGGCCAGAAGAGGAGAGTGTCCTGGCTTTTCTGATCCCTCCTCCTCCGTGTCCTCAGTCCCTTCCTGCCATCCTGCGAGGCACACGAACGTAGGACGCTTTTCTCCCAAGGCTGAAATGTTTGCGTGCGATGTCGGAGGTTATTTAGACCAAATGCTCCCTGATGAATAAGCAAAATCCTAACACAGAAGGATGATCTGCGCTGCTGAGCACAGATTCACAGATTGTCCACACTCGTTAAGTCCTGACATGTAGCACCTCCTGCCTTGTCCAGGTTATAAGCTCTGACTGTGAGAGATCCCCACGCAAGTCGTTGTGAAATACTGATGTCTCGGTTAGGTAAACGTGCTCTAGAATCTGATAGTTTTGGTAATGACTGCTAGCATCTCCAGTCTGAAAAATACCAAAGGAATGACCACAGCTTGTTTTGTAAGTTGAAATACACCCCCTGTATAATCCTTAAGCTCATAAAATGGCCTTATATTTGCAGTAAGGATACTTGAGAAACTGTTTGTGTGTTTCCTTAATGCTGAAAAAGCTTTTGGTTTATAAGCACCACACTATTAAAGTGTCTTGACGTGTCTCTAGCGGGGAAAGCTGCAAATTGTTGCACCACAAACTCCACATTTCCTTCCTCTGCTCCACTTCCAGACCCAACAAGGAGGATATTTCCTCGCTATGGAACAGTAGCCCCAAGAAGATGTTATTTCTAGTAAGGCAGGATGCTTGTGTCTTGTCACCACTTTTTACTGGAATTTATTTAAAGCTCCCTCTTTGCCTAGCAAACTCTGCTCTTCACCCTTGTGAATTAGAGAGTTCTGAACAATTAAAAAAACCCCAACACTTTCCGTGCGTGTTGAGGAACTCTGAAGACGCAGATTCCCACGTCTGAAGCTTCTTGTGGATGTTTTCAGACTGCGCTCGCTGGTGTGTCTTAAAATAGGAGGATGTAGGCTGATGGAGTTGACAGTATTACCCGTGTATTTGGCATCAATATTAGCGAGCTTCTGTCATTTGGCAATTATTCCCCGAGCAGACCATATGGTGAAGAAAATGTTTTCATTCACCCACATACGACTGAAGTTTTATTGATAGCCTTGTACTGTGTGCAGCCTTATCCCATGGAGGGTTGGCTCATCCGACCAAGAACCTAAAGACGCACGTGCGCTTTCCACCAAGCAGAAGGGTCTAGATTTCCGAAGGCGTGTCTTGCACAGGCGCGGCGTTTCCATGCTTCTCTTGGGTTGAGAAAGCTGATTTACGAGGTGCTGGGTCAGCACTGCTCTTCCTGACGCCTCTGTAGATGCTAAAGAAATTGTCCCACTTTTTTCTTTTCTCCGCACTGTTGCGTCTTCCTGCTCAGATGATGGACAGGAGATGGAAGTGGCTTCTGCCCGATGGCTCTTGGTGTGTATCACTGCACGTGTAGCTGTCTGTCTTTCCACTGTGGCACAAATCAAGTCTTCTCAGACGCGAGAGAATCCAGAGAAGTGACGTTATGGATTCCTCGTGTCTGAGAGGTGTAATTATAGAGCTCGTTTTTTATAAATAGGCACCCATGGGTTCACTCCTCCTTGGAGAATTTTTTGTTATGCGCATTTTCTGATGTCTGATCTGGGCTGAGCTTGTTCCGCAGCCTTGTTCTGTCAAGTCAAAAACTCGACGAAGGCGATGACTCAAATCTGTGGAAATGAGAGTCCATTCGTTCTGGTGCTAATAGAGCCAGGGGCTTACAGCTCGTAGGTGCAGCGTGAGCTGGGATGACAGCACGCCAGGATTCGCCTAAATTTTGAAGTACAGGAAATAATTTTGTAGAGTATTTTACTGAGCACTTCTGTACTTAGTCACGTAATAGACTATGCAGAAAATGGAAAATGCACTTTATGGAGATTTCAGCATTTGCTTCCAATCCTATTAGCAAAAAGCTCCACCATTGTGCCATGAATTCTGAAGTTCTCTGCGAAAGAGATACTTATTTAAAAGTAAATTTTTGTTGATTTCAATACCTGACGCTGTTCACGTATGAGAGATTTTTTTAAAAGTAAAAAGTAGATGTTGGAAAGGCGACATACAAAAACCTTTTATTTTAAAATGTGAAAGTGCTGGGGCTGTATTTTCTGAGATTTCTCCTTTCCTCAACTTATCCACACCCCTTACCCCCCCTTTCAAATTAAATTCTCAGGGAAGGTGTTTTGTGAAGCCTTTCTGCACTGTAACTGATGATCCAGGGGGGTTGATCCAGATGAGATCTCCCGTGCAGCAGTTCTGCAGAAACATCAGAAATTGCTCTTTGAAAACTAAAGCTGACAAATTATTTGGGTGCCTTGGGTTATTTGTTCAAATTTTAGGCAACCTGAGACACTTTTTAGGAGCGTTGAGCAATAGCTGGAAAGGTTTACACCTCAGCATGGTCATAAAGCACTGTCCTCATTTGCGAGATGTTTTTACTACAGGAGAGAAAAGCAAAAAGGAGATATATTAGTGAATATTACCTGAGAATGCCAACTACCTGAGAACTTCTAAACTAATAAGAGTTTTTTTCCTTTTTTTTATTCACTTCTTAAAGACTTGTAGTTAAAATTAAGAAACTAGCTTTACTTCCAGGAATGCTTTAATCATTACTTCTAAATTTCTACTGGGTTTTGGCCATTGTAAAAATGTTTCAGAATACCCAGGTTTTTGTTAATTTGGACATAAACCATGAGTCTGCACATTCAGTGTAGGGGTTTTTTTGTGTGTCTCATCTTGGGTGAATCTACTTTAGCAGCGGGGCTGGACTAGATGATCTCCAGAGGTCCCATCCAACCTCTACTAAACTGTGATCTGTGTCGTGTCCTTCCCCCTCCAATTCAAACTGTCTGCCATGTTTAAGAAGCAGGAACAAAGTTTTTTATTATATAAAATATATTTTTACTATATATGACAGTATTATGACAAACCTCAGGCTGTGACTCAGATGCTCTAAACGATGCTAACCAAAGTCATTGGGCAACCAGGTGGAAATACTTGAGCACTTTCAGAAATATATATTTCAAAAGCAAACAAATGTCTATATGGAAATGGCCCATTTGATTCTCACAGAGCTCTGTAAAAAGGTTTTGATTAGAGCCATTAACAAAATTACAGGAATGAATCCATCCATCACCACAGCATGATTGTTTTAGATGACGAGATGTACCTTGAAAACGCTGCCGCTGTGGATGTTGCTGGGAAGGGGAGATGTGATGTGCACATTTGCAGCCAGCATTAAAAGATGTAGAAATGGAGCCAATTCCTTGCCCAGCTCTGACGTAGGGGCAATTAGTAGTTGGTAACAACTGTCCAAAGTCCACGGGAAAATGAAATAGAACTTGACATCACTGGGAATTAAACAGAATGTGACTAAAACCGGAGAGTTCACTGCAGAACAGCAATACAACCAGCCAGCGTGGCAACGAGAGGTTTCCCTGAGCAGGTTATCCAACCCAAGTCCTGCGCCTGGGTCCAGGCGGGACAGGACATGTGCCACAGTGCTCTGCCCACAGGCTGCCAACCACCCATGGTGTGCTGGGCGCATCTCCTGCGATCTCTTCCTGTGTAGAACACCAGATGTGTGATGCAGATCACAGAATCATGGAATGATAGGGGTTGGCAGGGCCCTCTGGGGATCACCCCCCTGCTCCACCCAGCAGGATCACCCAGAGCAGGGGGCCCAGCAGCGCAGGGTCCAGGCGGGGTGGGAATCTCTCCAGAGCAGGAGACTCCACAGCC